>CM060956.1:92090708-92101125 GCA_030765055.1 Mantis religiosa | reverse complement strand
AGAGAGAGAGAGAGAGAGAGAGAGAGAGAGAGAGAGAGAGAGAGAGAGAGAGGTTGTTCTCGTAAAAGGGACACCATATGCGTTCTACCGACCAACTAATTAAAATAATGAACTGAAGGGGAAAGTGAAGTGTCATATGACCTATCTGGGAACAAATATCTATCCAAACTCAGTTGGCGGCTGAGGGCCAAGCTAAAACGTCCTTTAATAGCACGCGGACAGAAATCGCGTTCATTAAAGTTAGTTGGCTACTGTGGGCCAAACTGAACAGACGTGTAAAACTAAAGAAATCTCGTTCAGTTAAAGGTAGTTAGCCGCTGGGTGCCAATCCGGTGAGTCGTGTTATAGACACGGGAGTACAACCACGCCAGCGCGAAGCCTACCGTTCAGATTTCGTCTAATTAGCATGTATTCGAGAGTAATTGAAATACAACCGATCATCATAAGAGAATAAAACTGTGTTTCTTTCCAAGTACCCTAACTGATCCACCCAAAACGCCCTGAATCAAAAGAGCCTTGCTACGGATCCTATATTCCTGAATTTTAGGATAGCTCCGACAGCAGCCGCGGACATCGATATTTTCAAATTATCACTGGTGAGGCTACCGACCCTAGGAGTCAAAACTCTTGCCACATAATGGCGCCGAACTGAGGGGCACCAACCTTGCCACAAACTACACCGAAGTTAATTGTGTTAAACCTGACTGGCATCAGATGCTAGTAAGTCGATATCTAAACAGGGCAAATGAAATTATTGGATTGGAATGTCTTTGAAACTGCTAGTACCTTGTTGTTGGCATTCTCAAGATTTAATGCCACAAATCCCGATTTAATCACTTACCAATGCGACACTGAACAGTAATTAACGCTTTCTTGCCTCATATAGCCTTCTCTAAATGATGTTTTGCAACTCTTCAGATGGAACAATCGTAACGACGAAAATTAGAGTTCCAAGCGTAATTGCTTCGGTTCCTGTCATGTACTTAATTTTTTTCTTCTTGATACGTAAATTATAATAGGAAGAAATGGGGTGATGCATAGCTAAGACCGCGAATCTAATTGGCCAGTGCAATAACACCACTATGATATTAGCTGAAGGCTTAACTGCCCGAATAATAGCAGCATGTGAAGTTATTCAACACACAGCCGCACGTACACGCACAAGGGATTTTCCACAGAGTACGGCAGTCGTTTCTTCCCCGCTGGCAACTTAGCATTGAAAACGCAGGTCGCTATTTTAAGCCTTAGGTAAAGAGTTGCACTTACCTTTTATTTTAAGTTGGTTCGCCCTTTAAATCATCTCCCATTTAGACGTACAGATGGGAAAGTAATAAATGGGATTCAACCTTTGTTATATAAAATGGTAATTTATTACATTGAAAAGGTGAAATTACTCCTTAATATGCATACATTTATACAATAATTAAAAGGTTAGAGAAATTAAAAAGACAAATAAAGAAAGACAAATGTGCAGGAGACTCAAACTCGTTTACCTGTCACTTTAAAACTGATGTTATAACTAGGGCCCGGATTTGTAGTTGGAATATTCCTTAATTTTAGGTTTCTTATATACCTATGTAAAGTAGTTTTTAACCGTTTTATTTATCAGAGAACGTACTTAATTTTGGTTTTCTGTTATTTATTTTTAAGATTTATTCGTGAACGTACTTCACAAAATTATACATTGTTAAAGATATTCATCAAAGAACGCACAAAGAGGAGTTACCTTTTGCTTTGTAGGTTATTTTTTGGCATTGCAATAGATAATTACAAACTACCCAAATTTTCTGGTGTAAACGATTTCTTACTGTCACGCAACACATTCTTGTAAGACCAAAACCTTCTTTCAACAGAACATGACATTATTGGAGTACTTTCCTGTATACTTTTCCCCCTGCAATTCTGAGTTTATGATTTTCATGACTTCAAAACCAGCATTTCGTTGAATAACTTTCTGCAATCTCGAAGAAATTGCCTTAAACAGGTTATTGTTCTAGCAACTGCACTAAGGTGTCACTACATGTCACGTGTGCTGCGTTTAACGGAAGTTTCGATTGTAAAGACATCGCCTTTCTCTTTTGTATCTACGACATATATAGTAAAATTATTTCTGCATGTGTTTATCTCGATTTATATAGATAAGATGGAAATATGTGCTTGTGTGAAACAAAACAACGCATTCTATTAAGTGGAGTGGTAAAATGCTGGAAAGAACTACTCGAGAGAAACATTTCACCTGTTTCCGCTGTGTTCCATTGTTTTTCTGCCTGATATTCCAGACTTCGAAGCTCGGTCGATTGATTTACACGTACATCTTTTCCTTATTGAGATGAATGTCACTTAAGGGTGCATTTCACTTGTTTTATTAATTTACTCACGAATATAACCTTCTAAATCAGCATTGAAAATCGGAAAAGAACAGTCTGCGTTTCAAAAAGGGAAAGCATGCATTTAGGTTTCTTTTAGGTCAAATAAGGTTAAAACTTAAAAATCCGAGCCCTAGTCATAACCATTACGCCAGAAGGAGTGCTCCGACAGGTCTTTTAATTTTCGTGTGTTGTGTACTCAAGTGGTATCATCGTTAGCAGTGGCCTACTGGTACTTTAGAAACGTGTAGCCTTAACTTCCACATTTGAACCAACAGGCCATAAGTCTATCTCAAATTTCTTGTTTAAGATATCTGCACTTGTTCTGAAAATATTTCATGCAGTTCATTAAGAATCTATATATTTTAAGCACTCCATAGTAACTGAGACAAGGCAACGCAGATTTTCTTGTAAAGGTAAGCAAATAGCACAACATTTTAAATAGAGTATAAAAAGCTTAACACTACTAGATTTAATGACAAGATGATTTGAGTAGGTCGAGACTCCCAATCTTCAACACGAGAGTACCAAAGTAACTCCGTGGCTGCAAAGTTCCCCCTTTCGTGTGGAAATGCATACCCATCAGGGAAGATACCGAAGAATCTCTACTGGTTTTCCAGTAATGTAGCCACTATTCTACGAGATAACTAGGCTAGTACCGGAGATTCTCGAGGCATGTGCCAAACTTCCTGGTCTGTTGTGGCCGCAGACGTACACGATACCCACAGGTGCCGGAAACCACTGCCTTGCCGAGACCAACCCAATCTGAACAGCTCCCTTCGGCAGGGGGTCATAATTTTCCACCCGGCGTACTTCTGACAACACCAGAAGTACGAGTTCTAATAGTTCATAGCGCTCACACCACAGCAGCTGAGTGCGTCGATTAAATGTTTGGTAATGTGATATCGGCGGGGCCTCCATCATCTTCACAGGATGACTTTTGGTGTGGAAACCATGAACATGTATCTCTCGTTTCTATGTGGGTCGTGATTTGACGAGACTTGCTTCTTGGCATTTGACATATTATTGGCATATACACTTCACATTTGAAAGTTAAATCATCTGGTAATTCTAAATGAAAACATTGAGAAAACATTTAAATTATTTCGTACCAAATAACAAGTTGCTTAAGAATGTAATTTGGTGCGAAATATTTGCAAAAGATGGGATGAGAAATCAAATGAAATATATTTTCGTTTTGCTTTGTGACAAATGAATAGCAATTTTTTTAAACATTTACATTCTCTATCTTTGCGTCATATTGGACGATAAATGAAATGGCTGAAATGATGCTCAAATGAGACCAGGGTCCATAGACCTAAGAGCTACCTGACATTCGTCTTTCAGCATAAGGGAAACCCCCGGAAGAAAAACTTATATAGGTAACTCAACCTGACCGAGATTCGAACTTTGGACCTGTTGAATGTGAGGCAGACCTGCTACCATCTACGGGAGAGTTGAGCAAATTTCAAGTTGGATTTGTTAAAAGGTTTTGCGAAATAATCACGATCCAAAAAATTGCATATAACCCACGATAGACAAGGTTTGAAGTTTTGAATAATGCTGTCTCTAGTTGCATTTGTGAGAAGATAATTGTGAAGGGCTAAAAGAGAAGCTTTTGAACCACTGAGGACATATGCGTTAAGTTAAATTTTAGTGCAACATCTTATACCTCGATCCAAAGATAATCTTTATGCCTGAAAAATGCAACAGTTAGTAATCCCTTATTCATATCACACCACTTTCTATTACTGCAAAATTTTCTGTTTTTGTGACAAATCGAAGCCGTCCAGGAAGTTCGAACCATAAATTGCCAGAATCTATAACATTCTTACGCTTCGTTCTAATTTAACTAACGCAGCTCCATCTCAAATCCAATATAGGATGCCCTTAATTAAGACTTGTATTTCCAGTCATCATCTCTGCAGTCGTACAGGCAGACGTTTGCATTCTAGTTATTGCTTATGGAAATTGCTATGTTTGGTTCGTGTCTAAAACCTCCAATCTGATCTCAGCACTGATGCAATTTTAGTTGGTAATTGAAGTTTGCAGGCAAAATGGAAACCACCAACAAGCAAAAGAACCAACTGGGATGCCCCATAGGACACAAACCTATGGTTAAGAGACAATCCGTGATTGTCGTTTCGATTGGTTTAATATAACCTTACTTCTGTCACATTTGTATGAATTTCAAACAGACCAAAGCTGCTGTCTTAATCACTTTTAAGCTGAAACAGGTCCCTTACTGGGGACAGATTTTGTAAGATTTGCGTGTGTTGTTCCGCTTATGTTTTGTCTTGCCTTATAATTGAGAACATAAATACAAGGAAGAAGGGACGGTGGGAGGGAAGAAGGAAGACGCAATTGTATTTATTAAGTTTTTCATCGGAATAACACGTTATGAGGTGACTGAAACCTCTTATAGAAAAAGTTGCATGTGGGAACAGCATTACTAAAAAATAAAGGGTACGTTATAGTTTGTCTAATTTCTTAACAAACTTATTTCCGATACAAAACAATGTTAAGAATATGGACAAACTGTAAGTGCAAAGCTTTGTATTTTGACTCACAGGATGCTTCTGGAAAATTTTAAAGAAAAACAAGGTTTCCATATTGCCACACGCATCCCTCCGTCCACTCATTAAGTGGCAACATAATAAGGAAATGTAATGAAGAGAACTAAATCGATAATATGACGCCCCTTCCTGAACTCGAGGCACCTTCGTTACAGGTAGCGATTTTGCTCGCTATTTAAATTGCAATATCACCATCGAAGCATGAAACAACACTGTATGCGTTTAATTTCTTAAAATATAATACACAGATTCTATAGATTCACAGGTTCGATTAATAAATATGCGGAAATTGTAGTACATGTTTGCAATCCAACTTTCAGGTAATTATAGATACTAATTGTTGGGAAATTTCAAACCCCGCTTTTGCCTATCGATTTTTGGACAGAACCTACGGAAACAAAAACGATAGCAAGAAAGCACTACGGCTTCCCTAGATACAAATCACTTCTCTTTTTTTAGGACATTTCATGACGTCACGACTTCATTTTATTGACTGATGCTGCTACCTTGTAGGTGCTAATCAAGCCTTGAGCTGCGTATCCGAACAATAAACATAAACTCACTAGCTCTATCAACTGAATGGTTAACTTTCCCCGAACACAAGTACAGCATCACCATTTCCTGTACCACTCGGCAATATCTGGAATGCAACATTTGAGTGTGTTAAACTGGAGGGTTCGAATCAAGTCAAAATGCAGGCACCGCCGGTTGAAGTCATAAGTTCACAAAGTAGAAAAAGGAATTATTCAATGTGTTACAGTTTTGCAAAGAAGAGAAATGTAAAGATTAATTATTCCACAAAAAGAACATCAACGGCAATGGGGGAATGTGATAGAACTATGCTTATTATAGTGAAGAAGTCCTAAAATTCAAAGGGCACAGGAGAAAAACTTTCAGCACCTGGTAAACGTAGTCTACATCCAAAAAGTTTGACGAGTTTTGCGCAAAACATTTCTCGAATTTTTAGTACAGAGACGAGAAATTCCTAAAGTACACAAACTCACGAATGTTATTAAAGAAAAAATCAATTTTGAAGGCAAGGACACATTTTGGAGAAAACTTAAAGGCATGGGATATCAATTTCGCAAGTGCAAAAATATTGGGACGTGTTACGTACACTACCGATGTTTTGATGGTCAGATTTTACTATTGTAAGGTCACAATCTGGGCTTCACTGAGGGCCCATCGTTGCCAGACCTGATACAGGACATTGCTTGGCTAATGAGAGGTCTACACATAGCAAAAGACAGGAAATAGATGATTCTCACACTATAATTATTAAAAATGCGGCACTCTACTTACACATAAGACATAACGCTTGCATCATAACCTTGTTCCACCTTGCTTACGTTGCCGCACTATACCATCCGTCACCCACCCTACGCTACGAGTGAACGACTGAGCCTTATATAGCCTTAGCCTTATAGGCTATTTATTTCAGAAGTAATGTGCCTGGTGCCGGTACATTGGGCCCGGCTTACAGGCTCTAATTTACATGTTTTTTTATATTGTTAGTTTATTATATGATTGATTGTCTTTTTGGACCCGAAGACCCGTGGTCAAACCGGACCAAGCCACCACCCCTCTAGGAAGCAAATTGCCAACCCTCCCTTCCTGGCTTGGGAGGGGGGACCTGACGCGCAGTCAGGAAAAAAGCTGGCTTATGCCATGTTATACCAGCGAACTCACCAACAAATATCCTCGTTCGTTAGACAGAAGCATGGAATTGCATGGTGTTATGTTAATAGGTAAAGCAATCCCCTATTGTTTATTCCCTGTATTAAGGGTGAAGGAGCTCGGTGAAAGTCCTGAGGCGCAATTTTACAGATGATTAGAACGTGAGTGTAATTTACTCTTTGTGAAATTATATTTAGCCCACAGGAATTCAGTGTTATCATAATGAAATAAAACATCGCGTTTGGCTGTTTCCTAAGGTATTCCTTAATTAACTAACGTTTTAGTTAACTAAAAATGTTCATTTCATTCCATATCTGCTGCTTTCGGCTTTAGTTGTCAAGTAAATGAGCCCTCAAGAATTTATATTAAATTTTTCTACCGCTTTTATTGTTCTTAATTTGAAAAAATAATTTCCAGTGCACAGAATAAGTAATTGATTCTTTAGAATTTGAGCACTCGACGTATGGGTTTTAAATACTTATTTCATATTTATGTTTGGAAATATATTTTAAAAATATTAGTATAACATATAGAATAATTTGAATTACATATTATTTTGCTCGATTTTTAATTCGTTAATAGATATGTTTAGTAAATAGAGTAAGCATTGGTTAGAGTTTCGTAAATTCTTGAATTAAAGATCAAGTAAGTTAATGGTGAAATGCGTGCGTTTGACTCTCTAAGCATTTATTAGTCCACGAAAAGTGGATTAAATAAAATATGCCTTTAAAAATGCGACACGAAGATTTCAAGAAAATCCGTATTCCTCAAACTCTTATATGGAAAATATTATCCTACTTTTTTAAAATCTCAAAACAAATGGGTTCAACCCTTTTTATCATATCATCACATATATTTACGATATTTTGATATATTTTATTCTTAAAATGGTTCTCTACGATTTTCATTAAACTACCATATATTTATTTCAAAGGAAATGGAATGCACAGTTTGAATTTTGCTGGAACAGCTTCTCAACTCCACATTCTGGGCCACTTTTTCATAAATGATAATCCATAAGCGATAGAAAAACTTTGCTAGACAAGAAATTTAGATTAATTAAAATACACAGTTTATGACAAATACATTTTTGGCGAAAGAAGCAATTTCTGACATATTGCTTGTTATTGGTCAACATTGTCAAATTATACTACTTTTTGAAATAGGGAATTGTCATTCGCTTTTTATGCGCTGGGCATACAAAGAGAATAGCATCACTTAGCGGCCAACTTTACACTAATTCTGTATGTCTGAAACTAAGCAGGTATTAAGCAATCAGTGCCAGTAACCTACCAAGTTTACGTTTAGCCAAGTTGTGAACAGAGTCACTAACGTTAAAGGTGTGTTGACATTCGCTAAACTCCGAGTTAGCCACAAACGCATTCACACTCCCGTACGCCAGCTGTTACAACTTAATCACGCAAGCCACAAGTCGACGAAACATGCTTTGGTTGTGGGGTTCTTGAGAAGTTTCACATCGTCACTAGTTCGGCTTAAACACGAATTAACATTTTATGTCGCAAGCCTACCGACTGGTTTGGAATGAATAGAGCAATGGGGTATTGAATCACTGATGGGCTATCTTTAATTTATCAAAGAGTTGGCCTCATAGCTTTTCCCTAGGCAAGATTATTAATTTCTCCCCATGGGAGTTCCATTACATGCCAATAAAGGTATAACACATGGCTTTTAATCATACTTAAAAAGCATCGATCTCAGGTTTGAACTCGTGACCTTAGGATCATTAGCCCATCACCTACTGGACCAAACAGAATGAAATTCGTGAACTTCTGTATGAACCAAAATATAAACTATTGTACCAGTTAACGGCGTTGTCGGCAGGTAATATGTCCCAATGGAATTTCCTTCGATTGACACTTGTGCAGGTATTATCAGCTGACAGGAGATTGTCGAGTTCCTGACCAGTCAGACAGCAAGGATGAGTTCATGTGAGAGGCACGACGTCATAGGCGTTGCATTCGCTCATGTTTAGTAGAAATTTACGCGTTTTTTCCACATGAACTGACCTGATTCTTTTTTTGCAAGCAACTATGTTCAACGTTCCAAAATGACATTAAAATCTCAAACTAACTCGTGTTTTTCCCGGTAAACCACTAGGTGTTCTCATAAACACATGAGACAACTACATTAATGGCGACTTACTATGCTGTAAGTACTTTAAGGCTCGGGCTTTATAGTTCGGCTTTATAGTTAATGTCATGTTGGCACGTTGGCCATAGTAGCTCAATAGTTTAAAGCGGCTGGACGGAGACCAGAAGTACCGTGGTTCAAATCCCGGCTATGGCATTGAATTTTTCTGTCTGGCTCTACCCTTTCATAGTGGTGCTACACACGGCTAGTGTGAAAGAACAATTAATTTCCTTTTAAATATTACATGTTTTTTCTTTTTTGCCTTATATTTATTTGGGTTTAATGAATGTTCCTACCGTATACATCTCAGGAAATAGGCACTTATGATGCTCGAAGTGAAATGTTTATGAGTCAGAACATTTGTGAAGAGAATATTCCAGATCTAAGTCTGGGGTAGCTTGGCATTTGCCAGTTGTGACTGAGGAAAACGTAGGGAAATCAAACCTCACATTCAAAAGCCCGAATTTTGTATAAGTATTTACCGTTTGTGCTTCCTTACAGGAAAACTATCACCGTACACACACCACTACGCATCTGAAAATTTAATGGTATAATGCCTGCTGTATACAAATCTTGTACACCAAATATATGCCGGGGAGTAGAACCGCAACGTTCAAAACTGAAGCTTGGAAACTGCAGCAAGTAACCACTTGCTAGATATTTCTCGTCAGCTCTGTGCCGGGTGTGGTGACCGTGCTCCTTGCAGATGTCATATGCAGACGCTGCCCTTCAGGTGTAAATAATTCCTCCCGTACAATGCTATGTTCCTACGTACTCTGGACTTATTTTCGGGTACTTCCAGCTATATTCCACACCCAATTTTTGGCACACAGGCTCCACATAGAGCAGAGATGATACCATCTAACTATCAAGCAAATACAGGTATGAGTATAGTGATAGTTTCCTTGTTAGTGTAGGGCTAGGAATCCAACCTCTTGCTTCCGAGGTCAGGGCTCAAACTAAGCGGAAATCTATGGCCTTTTTTTAGGCGTAAAAATCCTAAGCATAGCTTCCTTCAAGTATACTTGATGGAAGGTAAGTAAAGCCGGTGGTCACATCTCGCTAAACTCAAGCCTATTAAAGAGGCATCTGAACAAAGTTTGGCGGTCTTTTACGCAGAGGGATACAGCAGTTAGAAAATTCGTAAATAAGTCCAATTCAATTTTGTGTCTCTACAGTGGATACATAACAGCCGCTAAATATATAAGCATTGTTTTTATATACGCTCCCACTTAGCCGTGATAAATGTTCCCAAGAAATTATTTTAATAGTTTTATTGGATATAGTATATTTTAAAATTAGACTGACAGTGCAAGAAAGAACAACGCAATACTTCGCACATCTCGCCCTCCTAACGTTACAGCCTCCACTGGGAGGAGTAGATCCAGTAGGAATGGATTCATTTCTAACTTTAACCAATCAGACATCAGAATATATTCCCTAAGTGGAGTACAGCATGTGGTAGGAATTGGTTTCGCTGTATTTCTGCGAAAAGCTTAGCGTCTGGGGTTCGAATTCGGAAGTGCGGACTGAAACATCAACATTTAGTCTATCACTTATATGAGAGAAATTTCAAATCTTAAGATTCGATACCGATGTTTCATTGTAATATCTCCTGAATCAAAAAAGCCAAGATTCCACGCGCGT
>CM060956.1:91893208-92085708 GCA_030765055.1 Mantis religiosa | reverse complement strand
AAGTCTGGATTCTTATGTCTGTTTCTGTAAAGTCTTTTAAGATTTAAATGAGTAGAGCCAGACTGAAAAACTCAATGCCATAGCCGGGATTTGAACCAAGAATCTCCCGCTCTCCATGTGGTTGCTCTAAACCACTGAGCTACTATGGCCAACATGCCGATATGACCTTTAATTCTCCAACTGACTCCTATACTTCCCGGTAGACCACTAGGGGTTCTCATATGCTATGAGACACGTACCTTTTGTGGCGAATTACTATGCTGTAAGTACTTAAGTCCCAGGCTACATAGTTAAACCACTATGGTTTTATGTAAATTGAAAAGTTCCGGTTATGGCATTGGATTTTTCAGTCTGGCTTTACTCATTCAAACCTTAGCATACACACGGCTAGTGTGAAAGAAACTATTTTTTCCATCAATCTACCTAAAAACAGAGTGGTTTAACTATAAAGCCTGAGACTTAAGTACTTAGAGCATAGTAAGTCGCCACAAAAGGTTCGTGTCTCATAGCATATGAGAACCCCTAGTGGTTTACCGGGAAACATACGAGCCAGTTGGAGAATTTAATGTCATATCGGCATGTTGGCCATGGTAGCTCAGTAGGTTAGAGCAACCGCACGGAGAGCGGGAGATCCGTGGTTCAAATCCTGGCTACGGCAATGAATTTTTCAGTCTGGCTCTAGTCATTTAAACCTTAGCCTACACACGGCTAGTGCGGAAGGAAAAAATATTTCATTTTAAAGATTGTTTTCAAGGGAGAATAGTTAATGAAATTGAAAATGTTACTCCAATTGCTATTAATGGACATTTCAGTAGGTTCGAGGGATTCCTAAAGTTGCCTGAGAGGAGTCACGGAGAACCAAAGAAACCACTAAGAAAGCAGATTTGGATCCTGGAGTCCTCTAAATAAATGAGAGGGAAGTAGTTTTAATAATGCTTAAACCTGTGTTTCTCAAACATTTTTGACGTTCATATAAAAATTAGTACCCTAATTAAGCTACAAGCCAGAAGGTTTTACTAGTTATTGCTGCTCTAGAAAGCAAAACCTATAAACGGGAGTTATTGAACTCTCCACACGCCATTTAAAAATACTATTTTCTTAACGCGATATGTTTTATACGATATTTAAATTCAAGTGACTTTTTCTACACTGATTTACAAAGAACGATTACAAATGTAATTTAGTTACTTTTTAAGTCTGTAGAATACCTACAAAACGCTTACAGTTTTACAATAAACATGATAGTTTATATTTTTATTTTCGTAACAATCATACTGTAACAAACGGGTTTATTAAAACTTAATAACCTTCAATACGCAAAAAGGGGTTCAGATAATAGGTTACTCATGGATGAATGACATAATACAGAGCTGGCTAGTTGCGTAGTTCAAGTGTCGAGGGGAAATCATCTTTCTACGCCGTTAGCGGCGGCAACACTGCTCTAGAATCTTCCAGCGGCAAGTAGTGGGGGAGAGGGGTGGAAGTTTGGCTTGGCCAGGCAGCAAGTGGCTTAGCTTGTTCACGCCAAAGCAAGTAGATGGATAGACACCGACAGAAAAGCACCAATCTCTGTTTCATATAACCTTGCCCCACTGACATGTATTACTCCGCGTGCAACTACTTCCCCCCTCATCCTAATTGGCTAATGCTTTCGCAATAAACGTCATAATAATTGGCAGGAAGATAGATAAAATACAAATAAGAATATGAAGGCATGCAAAAATAATGAAGTTTATAATGAAACTGAGCAAGTTGAAACTGAATGAATGAGCAATGAAACTGAAACAAGTTTATAATGAAAGGCCTTGGGCCTTTTCCACTGGGATTTTTTAAAACCAGCACACAAACCTTGCAAAAATGCTTATCGTTCAGTCTTAAAAGTCGTGTCACGCCATACTTGTGTGTTCTTCATTCACCCAAGTCTCGTCAAGGTAGTATATTTTGCGATTTGTATCTCGGTACAATCTGATTGTCCTTAAATAACGTCTTCGCCACACAGCAGTATCGCCCCTGGAAAGGTAAGTTTTCCTGTTGTCTCTATTTCATGTCACGATGTTCCTACGCATCTAGCACACTGTAAGTTCAGAGCGCAGTTGTTCGACTTCTCTCACTGACAAAGACGGATTCTTCTCTGTGAGTGCATTAAACAGATGCACCACAATTCCTTTTTCGCCGCTTTGTAAAGGTTTTCCCTTGCGACGCTACAGCGAAAAACTGGCGCTAGACTCTGCCATTATACATATAATAAGTACACGCGTAATGAACGGTCAAGAAAATAATCTAGCTCTCGCATTCGGCACAACACACCTAATGGCGATATATGACTAAAGCAGTTCAAAACAAGGTCAGTGATAAAAGTCATATAAACAAATATGTCATCACTACCGATAAATCACGTGCTATCGTGTCATGTGCTTGAGAGCAAAGGAACCTTCTCTTTACTTCGTTTAAGAATTAACATGCATTTCAGATAAATCAATTCTTTTGCGTAATATATTTTATTCAAACAGTTACAAAAATATAAATTTGACAATTCCCTTCCGATATATAAAGATATATCATCATGTTAAATAACCGCACAACAGTCTATACTGCAATAGCAGCCAATGAGGTGTGAAAAGGTCACGTGACCATTAAGAGATACGCGGCAACCTTATTTGAAACAAGGATTAGTTTGCGCCATCTCCAAAGCTCGAGTACCTGGCATTAGGAAATCATGTACAGGTACTCCGTTATTTTGTTTATTATTGAATAGTAATTATGGTTTAAGTATTTCTATATCTGTGATGTATTTAGTCCTCCATTCACAACTTCTAAAGACCCGGATCCTCTTAAAGTAAAACCATGCATGCCAAGCGAGTTCGCGTTCCTTATTGTCTGACCCGCATAAGTGTATTTTAGAAATAATTATATTGTTAAAGTGTGGAATATTAAAGCGGGTCATGACACTATAAAATATACCTCAAATATCATAAATATTTTTATTCCTGCAATCTACTGTCCTATTGTTATTGGTCCAGATAAACTTTCAATACACATTTTTATAGAATATAGTAAACGAAGTTATAGTCAGTTTGTTGAAGGGAGTCGCTAAGAGATGGATTTAAAATTCCGGGATTTTTTCACTAATAGCAGGAAATAGGTATAAGTATTCGAACATGTAAACTGATGACAAAGGTAAATTTCGGAATTATTTGACTTCAGAAGATAAATAACTAATTTTATTCTTTAAGAGTTCTACAGACTTGGCTACCTTTACCCCAAGAAGGGCCTCCCCGGGAGGAAGGATGAGGCGAGAGGAGACAGGGTGGCCGACCCAAAGAGTCAAAAATAATAGGCTAAAGAAAGTCAGGGTACAAGAGCCAAAGCAAACGCCTACCGACCAGGAAAAATC
Source organism: Mantis religiosa (assembly GCA_030765055.1). Taxonomy (NCBI): domain Eukaryota; kingdom Metazoa; phylum Arthropoda; class Insecta; order Mantodea; family Mantidae; genus Mantis; species Mantis religiosa. Next base: position 92,082,314 of record CM060956.1, on the reverse strand, counting down.
ACAAAAGAAACAGTGGATTCGTAATGGGCGTCGCCGGAAAACACGTTACCATTACTTCCAACGTTGCCGCGGGACCTGCAGGCTGCTCCATCTTTAAGGTAAGGTCATTATTTCTGTAAGCACAACATACTAGTCATCCGCAGCTACGAAACAGCTCAGCTGTTATCAAAACCATCAGAAGTACTTGAAGCGCGTGGCATCATTGAAATAGGAAAGTGTTTCCTCCGCTCATTAAACCCATAAAATCACATTAATACCTAGCAGATTGTACAGTGCTAATCATGAAACTGCGGAACGGAACACAAATGAAAACTCTATCACCTCTGATGTTTGTCACAATTAATGAAGCTCATTTGGTATACAGCGCGCTTTCACTGACGTCATTCCGCGCTGACATTCCACAGAGAAAGGAGCCATTAGATAATTTCTCAATAGAATGCAATAGCTGAAACAGTATGAAATTAATACAACGCAATGCTTAAGGTTAAGTTGAAAATTAAGTGGTACCTTTTTACGAATTTGTCTGAAAAAAATAGTCGCTAATTGTCGTACTTATTATTATCTTACCCAGAGACAAATTGTACTCATAATCTATTGAGAAACCCACAGCCTCTTAAAATTTAACAAAAATTCACAAAATATTCATATTTAATTGTATTACAAGTATTGATGTATTCAACTGGTCTATGATTTATGTATGCAAGACTTAAGCTATAATGGTATAACACTTCTGTGCTAGTTAAGGTGAGATGGGACTCCCTATCTCGCCGATGTTAAAATATACAACTTGATGACCCGTTTCTGAAATTATTAACAGCACATACATGAACATTGTATAACATATCCTGTGGTCCTTAGAGAAGCCACTGATCTGCAATGAAGCTTATATTGACAATTTCAGGCAATTTATACATATTTTGTATCTTTCATTATTTTTTCTTGATTTTTTAGCATTAAAAAAATCATTACATGGAGATCATTAACTAAATTACTGTGCTTGTAGATCCACAGCATTTCTGAAGCTTCTTTTATAATCTGTACAAGTTATATGTGTATATCTCCAATATTTTCTGGGAAAATGGGGCAAATGTTTAAACAAACTTAATTTTGAGTAAAACAGCTTTAAAGTTTCCAGTAAGAATTATAGCTTACAATTTACTCTGGAGGTTGATAAAAACATCTTTGGAAATTAGTTGTTCTTTCACACTAGCCGTGTGTAGGCTAAGGTATGGAAAGATTGATTCAGACTAAAAAATTCAATGCCATAGCCGGGATTTGAACCACGGATTTTCTGGTTGCCATCCAGTCACTCTAACCCTTGAGTTACTATGGCCAACGTGCCAATATGATATTAAATTCTCCAATTGACTCGTCTTTTTCCCGGGAAGCCACTTAGGAGTTCTCTTTGAATTTTCAGTCTGACTCAATCTTTCCATACTTTAGCCTACACACGGCCAGTGTAAAAGAACAATTAATTTCCATTAATTGACATAATAGTGGTTAACTATAAAGCCCGGGCCTTAAAGTACTTACAAGATGTAAGTCGCCATTAAGATAGTTGTCTTATGCCTTTATGAGAATTCATAAGTGGTTTACCGGGAAAAACACGAGTAATTTAATGTCATATCGGCACGTTGGCCACAGTAGCTCAAGAGTTAGAGCGACTGGACGGCAACCAAAAGATCCGTGGTTCAAATCCCGGATATGGCATTGAATTTTTCAGTCTGACTCAATCTTTCCATAAAACATATTTATTGTTTTCATTTAGTAACACAGCTTCTTCGACAGCAGCTCTTATGGAAATTTCTACACCATTTTGCAGGCTATTTCCTAAAAGTGTTGTATACTTGAAACATCTTGTAGGGCGATTTGGTAAGTTCATAGTACCACGCAATATTTTACCAGCCCCAAGCCCCTTGCAAATGCATCTTAGCCCACAAACGAGTCTCACATTGCTTCCATAGAGGTCACTATTAGCACATTGTTGTGAAGAGCAACAATACGTTTCATAGCTACAATTCAGACATAAGATTTTCAATTTATTCCCTATAGCAGTTATTGTACTCGATTCTTCTTGTAACCTAACCTCACAACCACATATTCTGCCTGACAGTTTCTTCTAACACTCGTCTTAAAATGCCTAAATCTATTCAATACAACGTGAATATCACCCTAAAAAATATTTCACTAAAATAAACTTTTGAATCTATCATACTCGAAAATATAAACTGTTTAAACAATTCAGTCTCTCTCGCTCTGCGTGTTTTTTATTTAAATTTTATTTACTCCAGGGATCCGAAAGGCGCTTTTCAAAGAACCTTCCCACCTCAAACATTTCCTTATCTTTTGATTTTGTCAGTTTCCATATACTTTATGGCAAACAAAATATTTATCTTCAATTTTTTGTGAATTAGCCTCTGAAGTCCTCTTTATTCTGCATAACCTTTGACAATTTATTCTTATTTCTTTCGGTTTATAGTCTTACTGTACGAAACTCCGGGTTTTCCTAAAACAAACAATTTAAAAATATTTATCTCCAATTTTCTGTGGATTAGCCTCTGAATTCCTCTTTATTCTGAATAACGTTTGACAATTTATTCTTATCTCTTTCACTTTATGATCTTACTGTACGGAACTCCGGGTTTTGCTAAAGTAAACAATTTCTTTCAAAACAAAATACGTTTTGTGCGCATTGACATTCCTTTTTATTGCCTAAAATTTCCAGATATTTATACTCTGTTCAACTGCAACTGGCTATTGTTCTTTTAAAGTTTTGTATGCTCAAAGAGAACGGAATTTCAAATCCGTTACTTAGCGAACCAATTTTAATGGATTTGGCGATTGCTTCACCGCCACCACCGGCAACGCCGCCGCCTGCTTAGCCACATGTAAGTAGTAAACGTGGGCATTAAACACTACCAAAAAATCACAATGATTTTCTTCTTCATCTTTTAGAATAGCACGATCTACTAGTAATACTTTTTTTATTATAAAGAGAATTTTAGAAAATAGACGAGAAGTCAAGTTAGAAACTCACGTAGCATTTGTAGACTTCGAAAAAGTACTTGATTCTGTAAATACAAATAGATTATGGAACATGTTGGACAAAAGAGGATATCCCCCTCATATAGTCTAAATAATTAAAAGCTTATATAGAGACACAAAAGTTATCATAAATAGAGGCACGATAAAAACAGAAGAAATAAAAGTAAATCAAGAACTAAGACAGGGAGATAGCCTTTCTCCCATACTATTTAATATATGCTTGGATGATTTGATAAAAGCTCGGAGAAAACAGGTGTATGAAGGAATACATCTAAATAGAAATAAATACTTAAATGTGATACTCTATGCTGATGATGTAGCAATAACACAAGAAAATGAAGAAAGCTTCAACATTCCATGCATAAAATGTATTTACTGGGAAAAGACAATCTAAATATATCCACAAAGAAAACGAAAATAATAGCACATCGAGGAAAATATCCTGTAAGATCATAAATAAGCATTGAAAATAAGTGCCTAGAATAGCTCTCGAATTTCAGCTATTAGGGCTGTGATGTAAGCTTTGACCTGGACAAAGACATGGAAACAAAATAAACAAATTTCAGCAGATATGTGGAACGATAGCAAGAACATTGAAAAACTAAGCAAGGAAAGACACAAAGTTAACATTTTATAAAACGATGGCAGTTCCAGTGCTCATGTATGGAAGTGAGTCCAGAATATTAAAAGAAAGAGGTAAAAGTAAGATACAGGCAGCAGAGATGAGGTTCTTAAAAGGAGTTAAACAATGTACGAGAAGAGATTTAATAAAAAAATGAAACTACTCGATAGTAACTAGGCATATATAAATTACAGGACAAAATATAAGAAAATATGCAGAAGTGGAAAGAACATATGAATAGAATGGACGAAGAAAGAGTAACGGTTTTAGTAAGAAGATATAATCGTCGTGGAAGAGGAGATGTAGGACGTCCCAGGAAAAGTTGGGAATAGCTGATAGAATCCAAAGACGGAACAGTCAGCACCTTATTATGAATCGGAAGCATTTCTCGGACATAGTCATCATGAAAATATTGACACCAAGGTCATATGTTGTCCAGAATTCTTGAATATTTTGGATTCCTCCGCGGAACACACCAGCAAGGTTTAATAACGCAATAAAGGCTTTCATTTCTTTTATGTCTGTGTCTCTGCAACCACTCTGACGTTCATATTTCACTTTGAAATCATCAATGCGTCTGTTGGTGTGCTACACAATTAGATGCAGAATATCATCACTGACGAAAAGTTTCCAGCAGTCAAATTCAGTTTTCATAGTTTTGGCATTCTCCACAATTCTAGGAAGTTTTATTATTACTATCATCATTGTATCATCATTATATCATCATTATATCATCATTATATCATTATATCATCATCTTCACCACCACCACCACTACCACCGCCGCCGCCACCGCCGCCACCACCACCACCACCACCACCACCACCACCACCACCACCACCACCACCACCACCACCACCACCACCACCACCACCACCACCACCACCACCACCACCACCACCACCACCACCACCACCACCACCACCACCACCACCACCACCACCACCACCACCACCACCACCACCACCACCACCACCACCACCACCACCACCACCACCACCACCACCACCACCACCACCACCACCACCACCACCACCACCACCACCACCACCACCACCACCACCACCACCACCACCACCACCACCACCACCACCACCACCACCACCACCACCACCACCACCACCACCACCACCACCACCACCACCACCACCACCACCACCACCACCACCACCACCACCACCACCACCACCACCACCACCACCACCACCACCACCACCACCACCACCACCACCACCACCACCAACACCACCACCACCACCACCACCACCACCACCACCACCACCACCACCACCACCACCACCACCACCACCACCATCATCACCATCACCACCACCATCACCATCACCATCATCGTCGTCATTACTATTATTACTATTATTAATTATCATTATTATTATTATTTATCATTATTATCATTATTATTTATCATTATTATTTTATGATTAGTAGTTGTAGTAGTGGTGGTAGTGGTAGTATCATCATCATCATCATCATCATCATCATCATCATCATCATCATCATCATCATCATCATCATCATCATCATCATCATCATCATCATCATCATCATCATCATCATCATCATCATCATCATCATCATCATCATCATCATCATCATCATCATCATCATCATCATCATCATCATCATCATCATCATCATCATCATCATCATCATCATCATCATCATCATCATCATCATCATCATCAATATCTTCATCGTTATCATCCTGCGTCTTTTGTACTCACCAAAATACTAATTTTCATCATTTTCTAACATTTATTACTTTCCTCTTCATCAACATCATGATCTACATCGGTGTGCACAGATCGTGTTTCAGTTATGTTTTCATATTCGCAATCAGTTTCTACAAAATTATCCTCAAACGGCAGTGCAACGTCGTTGAAAATGAGGCGATGTACCTCCTCCAAATCCTCAGGATTTTCCAAATCATATACTTGACTCATTTTAAAACCTACGATTCACAGTAATAAAGAAAGGCATTCCCATTTATCTTGCATATATACAACGCCACCACTTACATCAGCATTCTCTATGAATGCGGTGGTTGGATCCGATAGCGGCGACAATCCTAACGCGAGTTGGCGCGATGTATCTGACAAATTCAAACAGTACACACGTGATGGCGTTTGCCTAGTTTTCAAACTTAGCATTACGGAGAAATGGTTGAAACTTACAGGAAACAACAACAAAAGGATGGTAGAAGATGTACTGGCTCGGCAAGCCCTTTCGTCTATTTATTGCCATGATAATGAAACAAACTTAGGCCATGTATCTCACAGATACATGCGCGACTAACGAAGGGCTAAGTTTAATATTCACATCTGATTATCTCAGAGATTATCCAGTGATTAAATAGAATTATCGGACTTTCCATTACAACTATAAGATTACTCGTATCATTTCTATAATGCTTTAAGTTGTGATTCTCTCTAAAACTGTAGTTAAATTGAAAGAGAAGCTTTGTGTGGATTAAGAGTTTTTGATGTTAAAGAAAACTTAATTGTTCAGAATAGCTCACAACACGAGTGAAATGCCATAGGTCACCGCGAAATAGCACAAAAAGTTTCGTATAAATAAGCAAATGTTAATTTAATTAAGGTACTGAATCGATATAATGCTTAGCTTAGCTAACCAAAGCAATATTCGCTCTCCGCTCTTTACATTTACAGTGGTTTTGTATCGACGAGTCAACGGATGTAGTTTAATGTCTATTAAACGAGAAACAGCGCCGATGACCTAAAAGGGGATGTTACAAAACATATAGAAAACTTATTCTCAGAATTACTGAGTGGAAAGAAATGGTAGGAGATGAACAAATAACCGCAAAAAATAATGTTCATATCTTAAAAGAAATGCATAAAGCACAAGCTGCAATTTTGTCGAGCAATAGGAACTCAGTAGCAAAGAGGGAAGCCATTAGTTCTAGTGAAGATGATATTATATATATATATATATATATATATATATATATATATAAGGGCGCTCAACTACGGCGGTCATCAGCGTCCTTTAAAAAGCTAGTCATGGCAAAAGCCAGATATAAAACTTTCTAAAAACTATACAAGTGTAACAAAACCTATTAAAAATACACGTACATAAAAAGCATCAATCAAAACCTACTAAAAATGTCGTTCACTAAATCCTAAACTCTAAACTAGAAAAGAATCTAAAATCCTTCTCCACGGGTCTCCACGCACGGCCTATACGTGGGTGAGCCTGTTGACCGTCTCCCTCAACCACGAAGAGGAGCCCACACGAGGGAGACTGTTGGCTCGGGACCCCGGGTGCACCAAACCCGTACCTACCGAAGTAGGCCCCTGGGGGGACATTAGTTCTAGTCAGTTAGCTATGAAAATTAGGCGTTCCAATTAACTTGGCCAGTAATTCATTACTTCCAGGTTATTATTTACCTGGAACCAGGAGCAACAAAACTGAAGAGGATTGCAGATATGCACAGATGTCTAAAAGGCAAAATAATTCAAAATAATTTATCAACTGACAGCAAACTGATTAAGAAATGTATGATTTGACACCGCATGATGTGGAAACTGATGGGATATTAAAGAACCGGGCGGAATTTATACTGATAAAAGATCACATTTCCATAATTGATAACTTTTCTTCTCTGTCCTTACTGACAGAAGTGTTAGTTAATCAGTACTCTGTAGAATTAAAACTGCGCTCGGGCTATACACAATTTCCAGTCCCCGCAAGGGAGTTTTCCGTTTAATATTTAGCAGTCACGGTAACTTGCAATTCTCTTCTACGATAGAAAATAACTATTTTTGGCCCGCCTCGGTAGCGTAGTTGATAGCACGTCTGCCTCACGTTCAAGAGGCCCTGAGTTCGAATCCCAGTTAGGGTGAGTCACCTGGATAAGGTTCTTTTCCGGAGTTTTCCCTTATCCTAAAAAACGAATGTCGAATAACTGTAAGCTCCAGGTACCCTGGACCCATTTGAGTATCAATTTACCCATTCCATTCATCGTCCGATATGACTTAAAAAGTTAAAGGACGTAAATCGCACCAAAAATACTATTTTCGTAATGACAAATGACTGATATTTCCAAAGTTTGAAGATCGAATATTTCAGTGGTTATAATTTCTCGTGCTAAAAAAAGTTTAATTCTGTATCCTCAAATAGCTCATTTATTAATTTCATCAAGCATAATAATAATAATAATAATAATAATAATAATAATAATAATAATAATAATAATAATAATAATAATAATAATAATAATAATAATAATAATAATAATAATAATAATAATAATAATAATAATAATAATAATAATAATAATAATAATAATAATAATAATAATAATAATAATAATAATAATAATAATAATAATAATAATAATAATAATAATAATAATAATAATAATAATAATAATAATAATAATAATAATAATAATAATAATAATAATAATAATAATAATAATAATAATAATAATAATAATAATAATAATAATAATAATAATAATAATAATAATAATAATAATAATAATAATAATAATAATAATAATAATAATAATAATAATAATAATAATAATAATAATAATAATAATAATAATAATAATAATAATAATAATAATAATAATAATAATAATAATAATAATAATAATAATAATAATCATCATCATCATCATCACTCATTTACACCTGTGGTGGACAGAGATGTACGACGCAGCGTTGGCCTTGGCCTATACCGTGATAAGACATAAAAGGTCACAGGTTAGTTCATTTGTTTACTAAATTAATAAACAGAAGCAGCAGTCCACATCATTGCCACATCGAGCGATTGAGTTGAAAAAAAAAGTGGCACACGTAGGTTTATTTGTCAGATTGATGAAAATTACAACCTGAGGCGTTTTCGTACACAACGAAAAACTAACATCGATGCAATCACAAACATCACCTGAACGTGTACCTTTAATCAAAATCGATAGAGCACGTTTGGCGAACCTCCACTGTGGATATTTGCTTACTAGATTTATGTGCAGTCTTATTTGATATTTAATAACTGTCGCCTTCTTATTGTTCTTCTACACGGTTTGGGACGTTATTAGCCTGCTCCGTATTCCAAATCTTGTTCTATCTATCTTTACTTCGGACATCTTGGGTTTCTATATCCTTGGAGTCAATAATTGCTGTGCGTGATATCCTGTGTGTTGGCAATCTTTCCAAGTGTTGTTTCCGATTGATTCTATATCCTTTTATTATTTTGTTTCATCTATTTGTAACTTCCCTGTTATTTCATTGTTGTTTTTATCCAGTATTGCGTATCCTGCTACGAGCGAGAGGAATTTCATTTCAGCATTCTATATTCTTGTTTGATTTTCTGCAGTCAGTATCCATGTTTCAGACCCATATGTGGGTATGCAGGTTTGGCCATTGATTTATACAGTCTTATTATCCAGCCTTTTCTAGTTTTATTCTCTTTATGATTCCTGCTATGTAGTTAAACTTATTTAATTCTTTTACTAATGTCTAATTCAGACCTAGGAAGTTAAAATTTGACACATGTTCTATGCTTTTATTTTCTATAAATACACTAGTTAAGAAGATAATCTCCACATTGTTGAAAATTGGCATTTTAGGTAACGTTTTATGAGTAATTAAGGAATATGAGCCTAAACATATTTATACACCCACTGTTTTCTTGTAAATCATTGAAATATATTTAAAACAGCAAAAATGTCAGAAGTCCAAGTAAGTAAACTATGGGCCTATAAATGACCCTGATGTTCTTTAAAACAGTTTTAATAAATGTTTCCAATATTTACGGTTCATACTTAAGAACAGTCCACTCAATTTCTTCTCGGACACTCAGCCAGGTGAAAAGATGATTAGATATCAAAGTTTCGGGAGTGTGCATCTCTCCCATCATCATAAAATTATAACCACAAAATGAAATACTGGATATAACACAACTATTATCAAAGACAAGACACTTATCAAAATTCGCATTACTGAACAAAAGACTGTTTTCAGTAAATTAAATGCCAGGTCAGGAGATGGCGTGAGTATAGAACATTGTCTCAAAGAATCGTAACTACTTAACTTGATTATCAAGCTGTATTGATCTTTGCTTCTTAATTCGACGGATTTCTATTTTAAGGCCTGTTTCCAAGAGGAGTTGAACTGAAATCCAGCATCACGATTAAGCGTGCTCCTTTCAGAGGAAATCGCCAAAGGCTCCTTAATTCTCCGCTCCCAGTAACTGTTGCATTTTGCCAAAATGCTCGTCTCCCGAAAATTGGCTTTATGGTCGTTATCAAAACAATGCTCTGCCAGCCCAGAGTTCTCAGGTTGCATTAAACGAATTCTCCGTTCATGTTCGGTTATTCTAGTAGCGATGATCCTTCCGGTTTGTCCTATATACGGTGTCCCACATTCACAGGGGATGCGGTACACTCCGGAACTTGGAAGTCCAGTGTGTCTTTCGCTGGTCTTAACAGATGTTTAATCTTCGGAGGTGGCTTGTGGATGGTCCTGATGTATTTGACGAGAATTCTGCTGATTCTGCCAGATAGATTGCCGGCAAACGGGATGCAGGCTGTAGAGGTATGCTTATCTGATGCTTGCTGTATTACAGGTTTCCCTTTCCTAGCTGCGGTGATCGAGGTTTCAACGCCATATTCGGAGTAGCCGTGTTGACGGAAAGTGAGTCTCAGGTGCTGTAATTCCTGTTTTAAGTGGCTGGGATCAGAGATAGACAAAGCTCTGTGGGTCAGTTTATTGAGAACTCCCAGTCTTTGAGACTTATGATGGAAACTATGAGCGTTCAGATAGAGATCGGTGTGTGTAGGTTTGCGGTATACAGCATGCCCCAGTGTACCGTTGCTGTTTTTTGAAACAAGAATGTCCGGGAATGGAAGAGTTCCATTCTTCTCCACTTCCATGCTACGTATTTGAGGTCGAAGGCTGTTGAGATGTGCAAGAAAGCTAGGCAAAGTGTCTGATCCATATGGCCAAATTAAAATTTAAAATTAAAATTAGATGGAAATCCATCGAATTAAGAAGCAAAGATCAATACAGCTTGATAATCAAGTTAATTATTTACGTTTCTTTGACACAATTTTCTATACCCACGCCATCTCTTGACCTAGCATTTAATTTACTGAAAACAGTCTTTTGTTCAGTAATGCAAATTTTGATAGTGTTTTGTCTTTGTTTATAGTTGTGTTATATCCAGTATTTCATTTGTGGTTATAACATTTTATAAATATCCTGATGATGGGGGAGGTGTACACTTCCGAAACGTTGATATCTAATCATCTTTTCCCCTGGCTGGCTGTCCGAGAAGAAAGTGAGCGTATTCGTCGCCAGGAAAGCTTCAGGTCTTTTAGATCAGTCCAGTCTATTAGGTATGGTTAATTACGGCAAGTACAACTGGCCTATATGTGGAGGTCACTGCAATTTTATAAGGAGTAGAAAGGGGGTTTTACAAAGAACTGTTGCTTTCTATGCTTGTGGGATAGTAGGGACACTGGATCACACTACATTGTAAAAGAGTGTACCCTAAGAGAAACTTTATAACTAATGTAGTAAACCAACTTCAAATATTTCAATGTTTCAATTGTTTCTTCATATTTTAGCGAAAGTTATAAAATGTGGTAATTCTTTCTTCATAACTTGCTGACTCTATTCATAACTAGTAAAATAGAACTACTAATATCTTTAATTCATTTGATGGCACGCTGCGCTATTTGCCCAGTCGGCTGTCACGTGCTTCACGAACACCCTACTCACGTGGCAACCAGGTGTATAGAAGGGAGGGGGGAACTCCTCTTGTTCACGCTACGACTACTCTCCTAATTGGATAATTACGTCAGAATCAACTCGCAGATCGCGTTTCTGCATTTGCTATTTTCTCTCTTAACTGCTATTGGGCATACACTCTCCCTGTTCCCTAAGGAATACTTTCGACTGTATCTTAATAAGACGACGTTCTTAGCAAGAAGTATATTATACACTAGGTTTATACAATCCTAAAATGTGGACATTACAGATATTATCACCCTGGATAAGATGTAACCACTTCGCGAACAAAATCTATGTACATAATGACGTCATTGGTCTCTCTACTATGTACTCATAGAATTTATTCCAAGAAATAAGATCGATAACGAGATTTTATCTATAATAGAGGTTTCAAGAACGCTGGGTAATTGTTTGGGTCCAAAAATTAATATTATTATCTTTGTTTTTTGTTTTTGTTTTCATGCTAGAAAATCTGAGCTTTCAAAACATTAATTGTTCTTTCACACTTGCCGTGTGTAGGCTAAAGTATGGAAAGGTAGAGTCAGACTGAAAAATTCAATGACACAGCCGGGATTTGAACCACGGTTCTTCTGGTCTCCGTCCAGCCCCTCTAACCAATTGAGCTACTATGGCCAACGTGCCCACCCGACATTAAATTCTCCAACTGACTCGGATTTTTCCGGTAAACCACTAGGAATTCTCATAAACATATGAGACAACTACCTTAATGGCGACTTACAACGTGTAAGTATTTTAAGACCCGGGCTTTATGGTTAACCACTATTAGGTCAATTAATGGAAATTAATTGTTCTTTCACACTAGCCGTGTCTAGGCTAAATTATGGAAAGGTAGAGTCAGACTGAAAAATTCAATGCCATAGCCGGGATTTGAACTACGGATCTTCTGGTCTCCGTCCAGCCGCTCTAACCAATTGCGCTAGTATGGCCAACGTGCCGACATGACACTAAAGTACTTACAGTTTGTAAGTCGCCACTGAGGTGGTTCTCATGTGTTTATACGGCCGCGCCGTGGCTCAGTGTTTAGACCGCTTGGCTCTCACCAAGGCGGCCCGGGTTCGGTCCCAGGCGACCGCAAAGTGAGATTTGTGGTGGACATCACCAAGCTGGGGCGGGTTTTCTCCTTGACCTCCGTTTTCCCCCGCCATCTCATTCCAGCGGAGTTCCATCTGCATCTCATGTATCATCAGTGTCAACGCCTGCGGTGTCGTATGTAGTAAAAGCGGGCGTTAAACACTGCACGTTTCATTTCATTTCCATGTGTTTATGAGAACTCCTAAGTGGTTTACCGGGAAAAATACGAGTCAGTTGGAGAATTTAATGTCATGTAGGCACGTTGCCCATAGTACCTCAAGGGTTAGAGCGGCTGGACGGAGACCAGAAGATCCATGGTTCAAATCCCGGCTATGACATTGAATTTCTCAGTCTGACTCTACCTTTCCATATATGGTATGTTATGGTTTTGAGTTGATAAGTGGGTTTTAGTTTGGATGTTCTAACTTGACAGTTTACCATAACTTGTATTTTTGATATTTCAAGAACATTTTTCTCTGCAACTAATTAAGCTACATGGATGAAATGTTTACTGCTCATTTCTCAGTCTACTGATTTCACCTAAGATTACTGAAGTTGCTAATCATGATTTATTAATAACTTAAATTCTTGTACATTTTGGCACGAGATATACATTTCTAATACACACATTTATTGGCAACATACATTTTAAAATTTGGGAAGGTAATTTAGGTGTAAATTGTCAAGTAATGCAAGTAGTAAAGCATATAAAAATTAAGTAAAAATTGACTGCCAGTTTCTGAGAAAAGAGTAGCTGAATACTGTAATTACAATTCTGAAATTTTTAATTTTGGTTGTGACAAGTTTCCAGCATTATTTACATGGATTATGTTCAGACAAGAATGCTTTATTCAGTGTCAAAGTTTCAATTCCTTACGTTTAATAGTTGTTCTGGAACTGAAAATCATAATCGGCACTAAAGTAGTAGTGAGAAACTGCCTTACAACTACTTGTGTTCTTTAGACTCCCTGGATCCGAAAACCAACATTTTAGAAACTAATCTGTTTGTAAGTCTGTGAGCAACATAACCCAAGAATCTGATGTTGTCTACACTTTCTCTCTTCTTGTGCAAATTGCACTAACAAATTCTTGTTCTTCTTTCTGCTTCATGTTCATGCAGATAAACATTGGCAGAAATTACGTTAACGACAGTTTTCTTGTAGCTTTAAGCGATAGCCGACACTTTAAATAGCTTTAAATAGCTCCTGGCAATTCGATGACTTCAAAATTTCCTTCTCTTTGCATAGCCAAGAGTTAAAGAAACGAATAAGGACTTCACATTTTAGAAAGTGTAAATGCAATCTTTCTGTCCATTTTGAACCATTTCTCATTTATAAGTTTTCTCCATAAATCAGTCCCTTCACACTCAAATATTATGCTCTATATCTTCTTTTTTCTCCCGCATATTGGGCACTGCTTTTTAAAACTGCTTTTCTCATCTAGTTTAGTCCCCACACGCTCACATCTTCCATGTCATATCCTCTATATAATCTTTATTTAGTTTTTAAATATATATCTATGCCCAGGTATGTTTTATTGAAATGTACTTACGATTCTAAGGATATTTTTCTAACTATATCAGCAAACATTTATATTTCTATGTCATCCAATATTCTCCTAACTCCTTTACAAAAACCCTTTACATTGTCTCTAGTACCATTCTTCAACGTTTTCTTTATATTATAAGCATTCTCTTAACGAAATATCGTCATCTAAATTTAAAATTTTAAACCAAACCTTAGGTGCTCTCTGCAGGTTCATACCTTTCCTTTCTGCTCTACCCGTTTCTAATTGGGCGAATTCCTTTGCTGCCGCGCTTGGTAGACGTAAAACTTCTCTACAGAACACCCTGTGTACTGTATGCACAACTTCCCATTCACCCTCCAGTCCCCAAACTGCACTCCCAACCAGACATTCGCCTGCGGTGCCGTATGTAGTAAAAGCGGGTGTTAAACACTACACATTTCATTTCCCAACCAGATCTATATCTTCTATGTACTCAGATTCTATCTGTTACGTTTCCCACTTATGCAAAAGTTCCAGAGTAAAAAACTGCTAAGGACTTTCCTAGAAAATTAAATATATGAGTTTCATTTGTCATGAAAACATCTGAAACATATGCTATTTTAATAAAAACTATAAGGGTAATTCTTCAGAAAGTAAAAATTTCAAAAAAAAAAAAAAAAAGAAAAAAAAAAGGGTCCTTATAAACGGTAGTTGGTGTGCGCAAAGCTTCCTGAAAACGTTTGTGTTGCATCCTTGGAAGATATTCAAATAACAAAGAAACTATCACTGACTCACACCGCTACGCAGTTGAAAATTTGATGGTATAATACCTGCTGTATATAGACCACGTGCTACGGAGTAGAACCACAACATCCAAAACTGAAGTCTGGGAAGTGCCGCATGCGACCACTTGCAAGCAACTGCTGGACATCCCTCGTCAGGTGTTGTCCAGGTGTGGGGGACGGCGCTCCATACCCCTGATGGGTAGACCGCTACCCATCAGGGGTAAACAATCCCTCCCGTACAATGCTGTGCTATTATGGCTGTATGTTCATACGTACTCTGGACTCATTTTCGGGTACTTCCAGTTATACTCCACACCCAATTTTTGGTAGAGAGGCTCCGCATAGAACACAGATGATGCCATCAAACTCTTAAGCGCGTACAAGTGTGAGCATAGTGATAGTTACCTTGTTAGGTATCAAATGTCATATTCATAACTGTTTTTGATCTATGCATCTCTCTCACACTCACACACACATACACACTATTTTCTAATTTCCTTTCTAAAAGATTTA
This sequence comes from Mantis religiosa, assembly GCA_030765055.1. Taxonomy (NCBI): domain Eukaryota; kingdom Metazoa; phylum Arthropoda; class Insecta; order Mantodea; family Mantidae; genus Mantis; species Mantis religiosa. The sequence continues at coordinate 92,066,961 of CM060956.1, read as the reverse complement.
AAGTTTCCCAAACATGTATTTACAGCGGAACCTGAAATGGGTAGAATGAATGCTTCCTCTACTCAGATATTATATGTAGTACATAAACTAAAAACAAAAGTCGCTCAAATAACAAACATGGAATTTAAATTCAGTCCCTTTCAAAAATGTGAAACAAACTTCAATAAAACTTTCCGTCCATTAAACGGAAGAGTTAAATGGAAGAAATGGTTTAAATGGAAGAGTTATCGTTAGTTTTTACTTTCTCAAAAATAGTTGACGATGTTGATTAACATACTTCAGCTTTTGACATATTTACATGACATCATTACATTTTGTATAGAAATTTCTGCGAATAGCCCCAGAAGTTTAGTTGCCTGGAAAAGCGGCGTCTAGAAGTATGAGTGATGTGTAAATGTGTGTGTATGTATGTGTGTGTGTGTGTGTGTGTGTGTGTGTGTGTGTGTGTGTGTGTGTGTGTGTGTGTGTGTGTGTAAATTTTATAGACATGTTATATCCTAGATTTTACGAAAAATAAGGATAATATGGGCAATTGTCACAAGATATAATAGTTAATAATGGTTTAAAACAAGGATGTACTTTATCTCTGATGTTATTTAACTTTTATATGGACGGTATTCTTAGAAAATTAAAAGTTGAAATACCAGCAGGACTAAAGACAGATCTAATGCATTATATACGCTAATCTTTGCGGATGAAATGATGTTAATACAATACATAATGGATAAGCCGCAAATGAGTACGTACATGTTACAAAGGTTTATACAGGATTAGTTTTAAATACGAGGGCATACTATATTGTTTTACACTTTGTTTCTTCACACAGTAAGCACATTACACATCGGCGCTTACGGTCGCTTTCTCAACACTATCTCCCTGTAACTGTATACACGTTTTCATCGATGTGGCAGTCACTCCAGACCCTTCAGAAACCATTCTTTCGGAATGCTGCGTACCCATGCCTTGACAGCTGTTTCCAATTCCTCAAAATATGCAAAATGTTGACTAAGGAAAGGTTTCTTCAGAGCTGATAGCACTGTTCGACATTTCTTTGGCGGTGGACTGCCCTTATGCTTCCAATGCATCGATTGTTGTTTTGTTTGTGGCTCATGGTAATGGAGGCATGTCTCATCAACACAATCCTAGACATGAAGTCTGCTGGATATTGATCATGGTATTGTAAAAGATCTCTGCACACGTCCACACGCCTCTGCTTTTGGTCTGCACACAAGCGTTTAGATACCCACCTAGCTGACACCTTCCCCAACTGTAAGTGGTCGTGCACGATGCGCATCAGGGTATTTCTGGTAAGTCCAATGGCTGCCTTCATTTCTGTAAATGTGATGCATTTGTTTTCTTGGATGACCTGTTCTACCCGGGCAAGTTATCTGGTGCTGACACTGTCACATGCCTTTCAGAACTGGTTCTCTTCTCCGTCGATGTGTGCCCCGTTTTTCAACTATCCAGCCAGTCGTAAACAGTTTTCCGTGAAGGTGCATGTTCCCCACAGACTGCCACCAATCGTCTATGAATTTCTGCGTTGTCCCTTTTGCGAGTGCTGCTACTAAACGGTGGAACAACAAACCAGTTACACGTCACTGCCATCACAATTGAACAATGAACTATACCCAGCAAAAAAAGTGTAAAACAATATAGTATGTCCCTCGTATAATATTAAAACAGTCAAAGATACTGGCATTTATAGGAAAACAAATAGAAAGATAGAAGATATTTTGCTAAATAATAGTGTTACAACAGGTGGTAAAATTTACCTGGGCTGTAAGTTATCTTTAAACAAAATAACGAAGGAATAGGTAATAAAGTGAGTAACTTCCAATATATTTGTGGAATAATAGCTCGTACCTTGAAAAGAAAAACCTGAAAGGACACAAATATGAAAAGATAATACTGTTCCTGTTTTACTGTGTGAAATAGAGACCTGGACTCTTAAAAAGATTGGAGCCGAATACAAGCGGCAGACATGAAATATCTTGGAGCAGTAAAAGGATGCACAAGAAAAAATCATGTTAGAAATTGAGGAATAAGAGAGGAATTAGGTCTGTTTTTTGTCCGCCTCGGTAGCGTAGTTAGTAGCATGTCTGCCTCACGTGCATGAGTTCCCGGGTTCGAATTTCGGTCAGGGTGAGTTACCTGGATAAGGCTTTTTCCGGGGTTTTCCCTTATCATAAAGGCGAATGTCGGGTAACTCTAAGCTCCATGGACTCTGGGCTCATTTGAGCATCATTTCTCCCACTTCATTCACCGTCCGATATGACTTAACGTTGGGGGACGTAAAATTAAAAAAATCGTCTGTTTTCGTTAAAAGATACAAATAAATATAGAAAAATAGAAAAGCCATTTGGTAAGAATGAATGTCACAGGCATTCCATTACAGTCATACAGACATAAAGCCAGGAGTCATAAGATCATAGGAAAATCAATAAGAAGGTGGAGAGGAATATGAGGCCCGAACCAGGGAATTTTCCTAAACCACGAGGAGTTGTGGATGATGATGAAGACAGTAAACATTTAACTTATTTAAATTGTAAAAATAGGTTAAGTAACGGAAGGGATACCCGGAACCTCGAGGCGATATTTCATATTTTGTGCTTACGCACGACGTAAGCGGTAGAGTTGCTCAGAGCTCAGCGGCGACCCACCCAAATCCTCGAATAGCTCAGAGGCTCCTCCCCAGTGATAACCAGGGAATCTCCGATCCAGCAGTGTAGCTCAAACGGCCGCCCTCTGGCTGAGCGGAAAACAAGAACTGGCGCTGGCAATGTATTTACGGAGTTGAGTCAAATGAAAACCTTAAATTTGTCTTGACAAATTGAAATTCCGCGTCGTTATCCTGTAAGATAATGCGAGCTCAAACAGCGTGCAGAATGGTCTGTAGGTTGCAGGCAGCATAGTGCAGATGCACACATACCGTCGCAGTATCAGTATAAAGATGGCCGTCCCATTAGCGACTTTCTCCAGGGAAGAACCGCGTTCTGTTATTCGATTTTTGCGTAGTGAGAGTGTGAAACCTATTGAAATTCATCGACCAATGAAGGTTCAGTGTGGTGATGCATGTTTATCACAGCAGCAGGTCTACGAATGGAGTAGGAAATTCGCAAATGGTGTGACTTCAGTGGAAGATGCTCCACGTCTAGGTCAGGCACAACGAGTTGTGACTCCACAGAACATTGCAGCAGTTGAAGCCACAGTGAAGGAAAACCGCCAAGTGACATTGAAGCATGTTTACAGATTAGTCAAGGGTCAGTACACCACAATTTGCATGATGTGCTCCAGTTTCACAAAGTATCTGCAAGATGGGTGCCACGGCAGCTGACTCCTGAAATGAGAGAACGACGTGTTGATGTGTGTGAAAAACTTCTTCGGCGCTTTGAACGGGAAGGTGATGGCTTCCTTGCAAGAATTGTTACTGGCGACGAAACCTGGGCTCAATTCCACCAACCGGAAACGAAGAGAGTGAGCAAGGAATGGCGCCATCCCTCATCAGCAAAACCAAAGGAGTTTCGAACACAACCATCATCAGGGAAGATTTTACTGACTCTCTTTTGGGACGAAAAAGGGGTCATTTTGGAGCATTACATACCTAGAGGTATCACTGTAACCAGTGCATCATACACAGATCTCTTAAAAACCATCTGTGGCCTTTAATCAAATCAAAGCGACGTGGATTGCTGTCAGCAGGTGTCCTTTTGCAACATGACAATGCAAGGCCCCACACTGCCCATACAACAGTTGTAACAATCATAGACCTGCATTTTGAGTGTCTTCCTCATCCACCATACTCACCAGACCTTGCATCAGTGATTTCCATATGTTTTGACCACTCAAAGACACAATGGGAGGAAAAAAGTTCCGTTCCGATGAAAAGGTACGACACGCGGTGCATGAGTAGTTGCACCAAATGAATTTTTATTCTAAAGACATTTATGCACTTTGTAAGCGCTGGGGGACTTGCATTGAACGTGGGAGAGATTGTTGAAAAGCGATACAGCGTTGTACCCTTTCTGTACAATAAATAATATTTAACAGAATATTTAAGATTTTTATTTGACTCACCCTCGTATGAATAGAGTGCGAAAAGTTTTCTGTGAACTAGAGGCTCCATAAAACTGGACGTAGGGTTCTGGGCACGAAGGTCCAAACTTGGTCTATTGTACCTATGCTCCTAAGTAGGCCACTACCAGGAGAAAGAATGAGGTGAGAGGAGATAGTGGGTGGCCGGCCCAAGTAACCACTTTCTAACCTGGAGGGGGCAGGGTCCCCACACTTTTCCAATTGTTTTCGAGGAGGAAGTTTGACAAGAACATATCAGCTTGCCAGGCAGTGTCGAGACACACGCCTACACTTCTACCCAGATGAGAGATGATGTGAAATAATGAAGATGAAATGGAGGGGCAGAAAATTCGGGGGATGTATTTAACCTATCCAGCGTTCGGCTAGCGACACTGGAAAACTGCCGATAAACTGAAAAAGTCATGGGTCAGGTATGTCGGCTATGGTAATGGAACCTAGACCTCCTGAATGCGGGGCCTAGACAAAACCGCCTGAGCCACCCCATAGGGTTTTGTAAATTTGTATTTGTATCATAAAATAATTTTGAAGCTTTTATGTAAATTGTCAATAATAAAAATAAAATTTTAGGTGGGATTAAAGACAATTAAAAAGACACAACAGGATATACAAAAGGTGTGATAGAGAAACCACCAAGCACTTGCTTGTGTTTTGCCAAATAAAATGGAATATCTCTTCTCTGTAATGGTTTAATTAAATGTGAGGTATCAGTATAGAGTTTCAGTGGACAATGAGTGAAACGCCGAGATTCACGAATCTAATTGCCGCTTCGCGTCAGAAAGAGAGCATTATCTGTATTTGACGTCCTCGTTTCAAATGAACCATTTCCAGCCTGCCGTTCATTTCGTTGAGTTAGCCATATGTTACCGTTCTTACTAATAGAGCGCTCGCACTCTTCCGGAATTGGGGGAGAACCAATGGGCGACCTGTGATCCCCAGAGCTATTATTATCATCACCGCTGCCAATACTTGCAATTATCAAGTGGAGCAGTCGGCCGCATGCATCCAGCTGTCGACCTGAATATTGGAGGAACGAAATTTGATTACAGGAGGCTTGACAAGGATGCGTGATGAAGTATATAGAAAGAGAGCGGAATTTAACTTGATTAGAAGACTTCTTGCGTTTTGCTGCTTTACTCCCCCATCAAAGCGGATGGAGCTATATTTTCCCTCACGCTCTACTTCGTTATTTGTTTATTAATTCATCTTCGAGGATTTTTACTTTCTCTAGCTCTTGCTCTGGCGTAGGAAACGAGTTTGACCCAAATTTTTAGTGCAGGAGGACTGAGAAAACTGAGTTGTTCGTTAAAATCATATACAGCCTTAGGAAAAAAAATGAGTAGCTACCAGAGACAAATTTCGATTCGGAACACATCGCAAGCATTAGATGACGCTGTGTTCACCATATACGCTTAGATATCACTAGCTTCATTTCAAAGCTATGCGATAGATAGAGAGATCGTTTGCGGCTTGGCCGTATGCATGGTAGCCGAGCAGTAAAACGCATGTCTCTTAAGAGGACTAAAAGGAGTTCGAATCGTTGATATGCACGTTTCATTTTATTATGTTACTTTAATAGCAAATCCTTATGATTTTCATGCACAAAATAAATAATATTTTAAACACATTCTTATCGTTTTCATAATAAATGAAATGCTATTAGAAAAGTGCCTTAATATTGATTATGTAAAAACTCGGGCTCATTCTGGTGCTGGCCTATAATGCGAAGTACCCCTTCGTCAAAATTTCACTAGGCATTTGGTTTCATCCATACCCCGTAGAATGAGGGCAGTAATAGAAGTAGAGGGTTTACACACCCGATACTAAATTATTTTACGTTTTATTTGATTTCACATGCAGGAATTATATATTTATTTCAGCTAGTTCAAAAGGAGTAGTGTTATAATTTTTATGTGTGAACAAAATCAAGTAAGCCTTAGCTTTCGAGAGTTATATTACAATGTGTGTAATACAAATCTTTTAGTTCTACAGTAAAAATATCAAAATGAAGCCTGGGATTTGAACCTTTGTAGGTCTAACACCTACATACTTGTCTCCAACTGCTCAGCTATCTGTGCACATTTGGTAACCTGAGACTCACTTATAAGACTCAATTTTTTGCACAAATTACAGAAAGCAAAAGAATAAAAAGAAAGTATTCCCTATTTGAATACGCAGGAAATGTTGGATAGATATACAATGTTTGAACATTTTCATTATTAATATGCCTAATTATGAAAGGGTTCAGTAGGACGATACTAAACGGACCCGTTCCATGACGCCATTGTGAACCGGCCGTGGATACGATGTGGATGATTTCGTTGCTGTCAAAGCGTGATGTTGGTCATAACGAATTCCGCAGCTAGCATTCCACAGAATCCCATTTAAAGCAGCCATTATCACTTTCTCTTTTGCGTACTTATAGAAAGTACAGAAAGTATTGCATTCCGCCTAAACGTTCAAGACCGAAATTACACTAGATTTCGCTCTTCCTAAATAAATAAAAGTAAAGCATATAGAAAAAATACAATTGTTTTTGCGCGCGTACGTCTGTGTATCTGTTTTGCCAAATTTGATAACCCAGCAAGGGGACGCCGCGGTGACTTAAGAAACTCGCATTCTTGAGATCACTAGTTCGAATCTGAAACACGATACCCAATTCTGACTTAGCTAATTATGTGGTTTCCCGTTGTTACCAGACAAACGGTAGATGAGTACCAAAGGATTCCCTTCCCTTCCCTTGTCATGCAATCTTTCAGGTTTGGTTTTGAGCGTGGTAGCTCCGATGGTTGTGGGCAGATGGTGCAAGTGCATACACTATGTAAACCTTCTATGGCCCTCTTGAAATAGCTGCTGGAAGCTTCATCGTCTTCTTCCTGCCTGGTGCTGAGAAGCTTAGATGGTGCGCTAAATGACATCATTTGCCCGCCTCGGTAGCTTAGATGGTAGCATGTCTGCCTCACGTTCAAGAGGTCCCGAGTTCGAATCTCGGTCAGGGTAAGTTACCAGGATAAAGTTTTTCCGGGGTTTTACAGACGAATGTCAGGTAGCTCTAAACTCCATGGACCCTGCGCCCATTTGAGCATCATTTCACCCTTTTCATTCACCGTCCAATATGACTTAACGTTGGACGTAAAATTTAAATAAATGACATTATAATGAAGGATTAGCTACTTCTGTAGGTCTCTACGACTCCATTGGTTCCGCCCTCTGCTGGACTGTTGTTTCACTTCGTCCCTTGCCTTTTCCTTGGTGGGCGGCAGCCTACAATAAATCTCTGCTGGATCACTAAGGGGGATTATTTTCTTACGTCGTAGGGTTGATTTGTTGAGATTTGTGTAAAATTGGAGGCCGGTTAAACCTTATCAATACACACACTTTAAATTTTTATTCTATTCATATATACTTACGGTTTAAATTAAGTAGACATATTGCTTTAATAAGAAACAGATTTTGAGCTAATTTTTTATGTGAAAGCTTTTCAGTGCCCATTAGGTTGTGCTTCTTCCTGTCTAAGTATTTATATTTAAAGATTATATGGGAAACGACGTTCACTTCTTCATTGCTCCACATCTTACTCTGCAAGTAGGCATTTCTTTAATTTATAATTTGTCATTAATAGCCAGCTAATAGGAAAACTTGTTAACTCATTCACTGCCTTTCATGGAGGTAACTAAAATTGAAAAATGTTTTCCAGTAAATGTTTGAGCACAAAAATTCATTGCAAGAGTGGTTTTTAAATTACTGTGATTCCGTTATGTCCAGTCATCCAACTGGATTAACTTTGCAGTGTTTTGGCAAATATGTAATGTTAGTTAGGCAGCCTCAGGTTAACTTGGAGTATCTGGTTGTTTACAATCTTTATGCGCTCCTCTTTATTAGAGAAAACTAAAAAAGCTTTGCAGCCTATTATCTAAATATTCTCGGGTTTTAATTGCAGAGTTTAGCGTTAGTTTCTGAAATGTTGCCTTTATAAGAACCGAGGAAAGGACCTGAACGATCTTGGCCGCAACAGCTTTTTTGTTTGCAATTAACACGCTAGATTGGGTGGAGAAAATTCGGTGAAGATCTTCGCTTTATATCCTTAGAAGATGCCTTTAGTTTTCTTACTTTATTTGTCGCATTACATTACTTCACTGCGTCTGGCGCTTTTAAAGTATAAGCGATCGATTTCTGGATCGCAGGACATCTAAATGGGTTATCAGCTAAAATGATGGTGGGAGGTTGCGTGCTACAGTGGATTATAGGTAATGTCTCTGCAATCAATTTTTCAACATACTACCGAGTAAGATTACTGACATCCTTTACGTTGGCCTGCAAGGGATTTGAATGATATATCTTCCGAAAGCGACACAAGGGTTCATGAGGGCAGCATCGGAATTTAACTAATATAGCTGTAAAGTGGGACATCGAGTTGCAGAGATAACAAAATTGATTTAGTGAAGCAAAAGGATATTTGCTGAAATTTTTACAATCTCATTAACATTTATTAAAGAAGTAACTGCCCGCCTAAATTATATACGAAGGCTGTTCAACAAAGAATGATCACAATCTTTTTTGACAACGTACCTTTACTCAACCTCATAATCTTGATGGTCCTTCTCAAAATAGTCTCTCCTGAATGCGATGCACTTGTCCCAGCGATTCTGCCAGTCTTCAAAGACATGCTGGAAAATATTTTGTGAGAGAACCTTCAAAATAGCCTCCGCATCCTTCACCACTGCTTCAGATGATGGATAATGCCTCTCACGAAGGCGTTTCTTCAAGTTAGGGAATAGAAAAAAATCACATGGGGCTAAATCCGGACTATAGGGAGGGTGAAGGATGTACTTCACGTTGATTTTTGCTAGATATTCAGCAACAACATTGGCAATATGCGGCCGCGCATTATCGTGGTCCAGTCTCCAGCATGCTTCACGGAAATGTAGTTTTTCGCGCCTGATATGGACTTGCAATGTTTTCAGGACGTCCCTGTAGTATTGTCCAGTTACTGATATGTATGCAGGTACAACATGCTGATAAACCATTCCATGAATATCAAAGAATGAGATGACCATACTTTCCCAGCAGCTTTGCTGTTTGCTCTAAGGATCAAAATGATGTAGCCAAGTTTCATCAGCAGTGATTACATTTGAAACTAACTCCGGATCTTCCTCTAACATCAACATTAACTGCATGCAGACCTGCATGCGAATGTCCTTTTGTTCGGGAATCAACAGTCTTGAAGCTCATCGCTCCAAGGCTCTCATGTGTAATGTTTCTGTCACCAGCGTGTGGGTGGCACCCAATGAACTGTTCAGTATTTCAGTAAGCGTCGATCCTCTCTCACAAAGGCAGCAGCAGTGTTGATGTTTTCTTCCGTAAGAGCAGTAACTGGATCACCGGGTCCACCTTCCTTTGAAATTAACTGTCTCCCCTCTTTAAACATTTTAAACCACCTTCGAGCTGTGCTGTAGGGAAGAACAGACTCTAGATAGGCCTCCTGTAACATTGTATAGGCCTCAACAGAAGATTTGTTGAGTCGAAAGTACAATTTCAAAGGCACATATTGTTCCTCGCATGTTACCTCTATTTCAGTGGTAGACGATACTGAACATGTCTGAACTTGCCTGGTTCTCACAGACGGGAACCAGGAGTACCACAATGAAACTACTTACGGTGTGTTTGTTTCACATTAAGCTACCAGAATACAATAAGATTGAATTTTAGTGCGAAAAATTATGACCGTACAAAAGTCATATTGGATGACGATTGGAATGGTTGAAATGCATGTTAATACGTGCAGGTATGTAGGTCTCTAACTTATTAATAATTAATGGTTTCTAGTTATCAATGCATTAAGAAAATTGAGTAAAATACTCAGTGTGACCCCTCTCGGGGCTATTAAGGTCTATTATTGTAAAGGAAGAGGAATAGAAAAACAAGAATTTATTACAATTGTTACTTCACAGAAGGGCTCGAAAGGCAGAAGAAGGGATTTAAACAATGGATTATATCGTTTCCGTTTGTTGCTCTAATCGGCTGAGCTACCATGGTAGCACACCTGCCCGACATCAAATTCACAAACTAACTAGTGAAGTCCTTAACTTTTTTGTTTTAATTTACATTATTTATATCGGACGATGAATGAAATAGGGGAAATGTGCTTAGATGAGCCCAGGGTCCATAGAGCTTAGAGAAACCAGACATTCATATTTTAGAATAAAGGAAAACCCTGGGAAAATCCGTATCCAGATATCTTACCCTGACCTAGATTCGAACCTGAGACCTTGAACGTGAGACAGACACGTTACTAAGCTACCGACGCGGGTGTTCTTAGAATGGCAAAGAGTGTGTAGAGAAATGAAGTAATTACATCGGAGTTTTAAAATTCACATCACTGTAATGATACACTGTCGAGCATCAGAATGCTATACACAAACAACAGACAATATGGCGTGCTAGTGCGGGGGTATTTCAAGAGCTACGTAAGCACCACAGGGAATATTTAGAGCCCTTATGTGTGCAGTACCTCTTGTAATTATCACTGCATACCACAGCTCCAATGAACCATAATCATGCCTACGTCTCAAACTATGCATAAATTAATGCCTGAATTTGTGTATGGTTTTAATAGCTCTGTGTATTGAACTATCTCTTAGCTTTGAGCGTTTCAATTTATACTGAAAAAAGTGGGAAATTTACATCTGTGAAAGGCATATAACTAAACACTACAGCAACACAACTTCACTGTGTTTTGTGTTGCTATAGTGTTTAGGTATTTTTTATTTTTATTTTACGTCATCCAACGTTAAGTCATATCGGACGAAGAAGGAATGGGTGAAATGATGGTCAAATGATCCCAGGGTCCATAGCGCTTAGAGTTACCCAACATTCGTCTTTTCAAGATAAGGGAAAACCCCGGAAAAAACCTTATCCAGGTAACTCACCCTGACTGAGATTCGAACTCGGGACAACTTGAACGTGAGGCAGACACTCTACCACCACGCTATCGAGGCGGGCAGTGTTTAGTTATTCTTAATATTTACTTTAATTCACTATCATCAGCTTCAGTTTTTTTTACACACTCACAAATATGCCATCTAAATAACTGTACCACTTTGATTTAATTTAACAAACAGATTTCAAGGCTGAAAAATTCAATGCCATAACCGGCAATTGAACCACGGATATCCAGGTTTCCGTCAGGCTGCTCAACCATTGAGCTACCATGGCCAACATGCCAGTATGGCATTAAATTCTCCTACTAATTCGTGTTTTTGCCTGTAAACCACTAGAAGTATATTATGAAGTATACCTACATATACCATTAAGAGCCACTACACAGAAACCCAGAGATCCATGGTTCAAATCCCGGCTATGGCATTGAATTTTTCAATCTGGTTTTACTTTCCAAACCTTGGCCTAAACACACGGCTAGTGTAACAGAACAATTTATTTACCAAAAGATTTCAATTGAGAGAGAAAAGTGAATGTTTAAAAGTAAAGTTAATTCACGTATGTCATTTCACCCCACCATCGTTTCTTCCCACTTTCATATAATACTCCTATATATTAATCTATGAACCTGTAAGGATACAAAGCAAAGAAATTGCAGACTAGTTTAAAAAGAAGGCAGCTAAAATTGAAGGATATTAATGCAATTCTAAATAACACTATTTAGGACCAGTCTGTAAAACTGGCAAAATACGACTATAGACAATCAAATTCTTTCCTACTCTTATACAGAGAATAAAAATAAGAACAAAACAACAAAACTTGTTTCAATGCTGTTATTTTGTTACTGTACAAATACCTTTCGAGACCTTTCCAAGTACTATTTTAAATATTTAGTCTCCTCTTAAGAAGAAATAAAATATTATTTAGTAATATTGAGATGCCAAAACCCTAATAAACAATTATGAAAACGTTTTATAAATACAGAAATATATTTGAGAGCTCTCCTCTTTTCGTAATTCGTCACGTTTAACAAAATAATTCATGATACATCGCTTGATAATTTCTCCCAGATCTCAATGTCCATTTTTGGCATTCTCGTTCACTAAATATTTCTCCACCTTCTCAATTTCCCGCTTTACAGATCTGCATAATGAAATCAAATGCCCCTACTGTAGCGCGAGTGGACGGTGCGACGCCGAATCCGATTTACACCTCAAATGGGGGAGATGGATGTCTCTTCCTCACCCCCGACACATTTACAAACTAACCCTCTACTCTGCAGAGTACAATCAACTCTTCAACTCCAATTTATAGAACTGACAAGCGGAACAAGAGAGGCTGTCAAACGGCAACTCCATCCATCTTGCACTTCCTTGCACCAAGTAATGACACCAGATCTAGCTGATAGCACAAATTACAGGAGGGATTTTACTAGGGCCATTACCCTACAAGTTCGCTTTTATCCCAAATAAATCAGATAAAGCCTTGTCTGTACTGTCCCTGTATTCGCTGTGTTGAAAAATACAAACAAAAACAACAGATGACAAAGGGATGCATAAACAACAGTGCTTTTGGCATAATCTGAATGTCACATTACATGACTATCTACACTCATTGTTACAAAAATTAGTGTTGAAGCACTTATTCTTCCATTTAAATTTGTATACATTTTTTACTTGCACGTACAATTCGAATACGAATACACTTAAGTGATAATCAATTATGAGCTGGTTGCCAGGTGATGGCTTTGAAGGTACATTCTATTTTCTTTAGTCTTCCTCGGTAGCGTAGATAGTAGCATGTCTGCCTCACGTTCAAGAGGTCCTGACTTCGAATCTCCGTCAGGATGAGTTATCTGTAGAAGGTTTTCCCAAAGTTTTCCCTTATACTGAAAGATGAATGTAGGGTAACTAAGTCCTATGGAACCTGGACTCATTTGAGTATCGATATGACAGCTTTGGAAGACGTTAATTAAAACAAAAGCCAAGAAAAAAAGCAGACAATCCTAGCACACCTTGACCTGTACATGTTTTGTGTAAAAGAACAATTAATATACCCTTGAAAAAAAAAAAAGAGCGGATTCTAGAAGCGCATATTTTTCTTTTTCTTTTTTATATACTTTTTATTGATCGATTAGCAGTACAATGCTTTACAGATCAGAGTGAAAAGAAGGTAACTGTAAAATAAGAACAATAACACTCAGGGGTAGGCTAACAGGCCACCCCCTAACTACATTAAGTTAGAACTCCAATAATTCTCTCTGAGATTTTATGTCAATATTAAAGATGTAAGACAGACATCAAGCAATAGAATCACTCGAATCTGATGTATCACTCAGAAGCAGGTCCTGTGGTAGTCTCCTCTTCAAGCGTGAGGGCTGGCGCGTGCGGACGCCGATGTTATAATGTACAACTCCTGGAACTTCTTGCTGCGTGGAAAAGAAACGACGAGGGATCCTGCGAATGTAGTCGTGAAGAGGTAACAGTCCTAGTTCGTGATGGAACTGCTGATTACGGATGAACCATGGAGCGTTGGTAGTGATGCGCATGAAGCGATTCTGTATGACCTGAAGACGACGCAGATGACATGTGTGTGCGGCCACCCACACTTGGCAGGCATATGTAATAAGCGGACGAACGAGTGATTTGTAGAGTAACAATGAAGACTGTAGGCCGAGGCTGGAATGGCGATGCAACAGAGGTGAGAGATTTGAAGGTCGCCCGGAAGCCAGTGATATAAGACGATCGATATGAGCACGCCAGTTCAGTCGAGAATCCAAAAGCACCCCAAGGTATTTAACGGGAGTTATAGTGGGGAGTCAAGGGACATTGTTCCTGTAGAGACATAACGGAGAAAGCGGAGTATATCGGCGAAGAGTGAAGATTTTAGCTTCGGTATTCTGAGGGTTCAATGAGATCCACCAAGTGCTGAACCAATGAGTAAGGCGATCTAAAGAGAGCTGTACTACTTGTTGTGCGTGCTGGAGATTAACACGAGGATAATATAGTACTGTGTCATCAGCGTAAAGAGCTAAAGAAGTCGGAGCTAAGTCAGGAATATCAGAAATGTATATATTAAATAGAGTCGGAGCCAAGATAGAACCCTGTGGGACACCTGCGGTAATATTACGTGGGGATGAAAGCTTTCCACCAATGCGTACTGAAAAGCTGCGGTCGTATAGGAAACTCTGGATTAGATGTGATAAGTAATTAGGAAGACCAATGCGGTAGATCTAAAGGAGCAAACCATCATGCCAAACCCTGTCGAATGCCTGGCATACTTTTCTAAGTCACATCGTTTCGAAGGCTGGTTTACAATGTCACGGATAGCTGCATTCTGCTGAATCCTTTCATAACTGAGTCTCGGTTACTAAACGTGCACTGATAGAGAGCGGATATAGGCAAGTATGTAGGAGCTAGACCTACAAAGGTTCGAATTCCGAACATCATTCTCATTTTTACCGTAGAAATACGAAGTGTGTATTACTCATACCGTAATATAGCTTTCAATTGCTAAGGTTTACTTGATTTTATGACATTTATGCTCACATATGAAGACTGAATTACTCTGTTCTGTTTTAAACTAACTGAAATAAATGTTTAACTGCTATATGTAAAATCGAATAAAATGGAAATTAAGTTACTATCGGTTGTGTAAACCCTCTGCTTCAATTACTGCCCTCATTCTACGAGGCATTGATGAGATCAAATTCCTAGTGAAATTTTAACGAGAGGATACTTCGCATTATATACAGCAATATTGATAACAAATGAATAAGTCGGAGTGTTTACACTGCCAATATTCAGGCAATTTTCTAATAACATTGCATTAATTTTGAAGACGATAAGAATGTGTTATTTTCCTTTTAATAAATGAATATGTTAAAAATATTATATATATTCTGCAAGAAAAGCATAGTTCATTGCTATTAAAAGCCCACCTCGGTAGCGTAGATGGTAGCATGTCTGCCTCACGTTCAAGAGGTCCGAGTTCGAATCTCGGTCAGGGTGAGTTATCTGGATAAGGCTTTTCCGGGGGTAACTCTAAGCTCCATGGACCCCGGGCTCATTTCAGCATCTTTTCACCCATCGTCCGCTATGACTTAAAAGGACCTAAATAAAAAAACAAAAAAGAAGTTGTTTTAAATGCACTCCTTTTTGCAGACGATCGGGTTGTATGTGCAGCAAAGGAGGACAGCTTACAAAGGGCTATCTGGATGTTGCACGAGGTGCCAAATCATATACTTTAAATATCTCTGTAAAGAAAACAGAAGTCATGGGATTTTGTGGACAAGAACATCTTAGAGCTAAAATCATAGTTAGGAAGGAAATTTTAGATCAAGTCTCCGTTTTTAGTTTTATTTGTTGTGATATTTCTTGTACCTCCGAGAAGAATTATGTAAGTTTCAACAAATAGTGGGTACAATAAAAAGAACGTCGTTTAAAAGGGCTAGGCAAGAGATGGTCCTTAAATTGTAGTAAGTGTTGGCCGTGCCCATGTTACTTTACGACGCAGGAACCTTAATAATAGCAACAAGTTTGGAAAAAGAATTGAAGCAGCGGAAATGAGATTGTTAAAACCACTTTCAGGTTTCCGACTGCAGGATCAGGAAATCTGAGAACACTCAGGTATTGAATTAATTATGCACAAGATAGATCAGCATGAATAAATGGCATGAGCATATCACACGGATGAAAGAAGGTCATTACCCTTAAGAACTTTATAAATATATAACGCCAAGGGAGAAGAAATATCGGAAGACCTAGAAAGAGGTTGAAAGTCAGCTATGAATTGCTTCGTTTCGGAGCAGACAAATACTGTCTAATATGAGTTGTATGTGATGATGATGACGATGAAAATATATAAACAATAAGTTATTTTTATGAAAATATTTTGGTCAGTTTTTGAGTAATTAAAATTATTCGAAAAATTTTCCATATAAAGTTAATCATTTTTTTTTTAAATCTTCGTTGTATCTTTGGAAGCTGAATTTACGTATCAACAAGCGAATTTCCGTTTCTCAGCGGAACATTTTGTAAAACATTTTAGAAGAGAAATCCCTGTGAATCTAGCACAAGGATTTTTTTTTTTCTCACTGGTGATTTAACTTCTGTCTATAGGTTAATAGCTATGCATTAGGCTTTAATAACACTGGGCAACAATGAAAATGTTTCGCGCTTAAAATAGTAAATGTACATGTATTTCCATCTGCTCAATTCAAAAATCACCATAAAAATGATAGATTAGCTCTTCTTTTGAAGATAAAGTGACCTTTCACTTTGATAGTGAAGATTTTAAATTTGGGGGAATTTTTTGGCAGTTGGCACACCTGTCAAATAACAAAACACAATCAGAGAGAAATTTTGGAAATTAAGTGATGCAAAAGTTAAGGAAGTCATTTTTGTCGGACCACAAATAAGAGAACTTGTAAAGGATCCTGCATTTGACCAAATTTTGGAGGAGAAAGAAAAGGAAGGAAGATTGGGAAGCTTTCAAGCTCGTTGTTCATGGATTTTTAGGCAACAAAAGAGATGACAACTACAAGCATTTGGTGACAGTGCTCCTGCAAAAATACCGTAACCTTGGGTGCAACATGTCCCTTAAGATCCATTTTCTCCACTCCCACCTGACTTTTTCCCTCCTAGTTGTGGAGTGTTAGTGATGAACATGGGGAGAGATTCCATCAGGACATTTCTGTTATGCAACAAAGATATCAGGGCCGTTGGAATGAAGTAATGCTTGCGGATTACTGTTGGTCTTTGTATAGGGATTCTGCGGAACTCCATCACAGGAGGCAAGCTAAAAGACGACGAAGTCAAAAGGCCACCACATGATTCTCTTCAGACACGACTATCTGCGAAGTATTTTTCCAGCAATTTAGAACTCTTAGCATGTAATTACCAGTTAAAAAATCAAATGCACTTTCATTGTTAGCATGTATGTAGTTAATATGTATCCTTTTCTCACAATACGTTAATATGTAATACTTCCACCTTGTGTATATCATAGAAACTAGAGCTAATAAAAATTTTACATTGTCATATTTGTTTTTCTGAACCCAAAATTAGTAGGAATTGCCTCATGAAGTGCTCGAAACATTCAAAAATTATTTTTTTGTTGCCCAGTGTAATTAGTGGCAATTGAAAGGTGCTACTAAGGGAACGCAGTATTACAGAAAAGTTTGAAGTTGTGTTACGAGAAGCGCCCACATACTTTTAAAGTGAATGCCGCTTCCAAGGTCTCTTTCATTTCTATGCTATCGACCAACTAAGGTCGATATTTCTGAAGCGATGGAAATTAAAATACTTTCCCTGAAAGTTTGTTTCCATGATGAGGCAAACTTAATTTTATTACATAAAATCTCATAGAAGGAAGATCACACGATGGATTGGAAGCTACTGCTGATAGTGGGCTGTATTCTAATTTCGACAGGTTACTATAATTTTGTAGCTTTTCCTCGTCATT
This sequence comes from Mantis religiosa, assembly GCA_030765055.1. NCBI lineage: Eukaryota > Metazoa > Arthropoda > Insecta > Mantodea > Mantidae > Mantis > Mantis religiosa. The sequence continues at coordinate 92,049,468 of CM060956.1, read as the reverse complement.
TAAATAGAGGTTTTTGCCGGAATGCGGATGCTTTATTAAGATCTGTGCATAGGTAGAGTATTTATTAAACTTTTTTTGTATTTATATTACTTCGCTTTAATTACGTGATCATACCCGGCGTATGGCTCTGGGAGTTTCGTCTTTGGCCCCCGTTCGGGAAGCCCGGTTTCGATTCCCGTGGTCGACTTACCTGACCCAAGGTTTTTCGGGGGTTTTCCCCGGTCACCAGATAAATGCTGGGTAGGTTAATTATATCCTCCGAATTTCCTGATCCTCCATTTCATCTGTATTAACATTTCACACCATCTCTCATCTGGTGGTTTCTTTCAGAGTAGAAGTGTCGGCGGGAGTCTCGGCGCTGCATGGCAAGATGATATGCTCTGAGTAAAATTTTCTCCTCCGGTAGGATAGTCTCCGGTCTCCAAGCCCGGTCTGGTGGGGTCGTTTCCGGACCGCAGTATGGTGAGCTGCAGGTGGCTTTGCTTGCCGGGAAGTTTTCGACTGCTTAAGTATCGGGGCCCTGCCCTCTGTATTTCGTGACTCCTTGGGATGGCCACCGTGTCTCCTCTGGCCTCGTCCTTCCTTCCGGGGTACAATAGACCAAAACTTTTCGCAGCTCATAGCTTCGTCACATACCCACGGATACTTTAGTGTAAACCAACTGTTACCAGTAAAAAAGTCATGGGGAAAAATCGGATTGTTCGGGCATGGGATTTGAACTTGTAACCTCTGTTACTGAGTTATCCCGATCAGCTTATTCGATCTCTAAGAATTTGTCTCCTAAACACAGATCAAAATATTTGTTTCATGTTTGAAACACAAAATTATACCAATGGCAACATAGCAACATGGTTTTATATGCGGGAAGTGTGAAAGTTATTTTACTGTAGCGGTTGTAACTGAAACAGCCACACTGACTTAACGGTTACTCCTAGAAATAATGACTGCAGTAACGTTTACGTTATTAGCGATTTAATGGTTATTAGTTTCACAGTTCAGGGCACTTAGGTAAACAAGATGTAATTACCTATACGTACGATATTTAACGACGTTAATACCATCAGATTAAAAGCGAAAGTTGGAATCTGTGTGTAACAAGATTAGAAAGAGGCGTTGCTGGCACCAACGCTTTGGTTTATAGATATTCACAGGGAACTAAGAGAAGAGGATAATACTAAGCCGGGATGAAAATAATCTCAGAAGTTAAGGTAGATAAAAAACTGAAATGGTATCCAAAAACATATTGCTTAAACGAACATAACCAATGAAGAACGAATGAATGTGCAGAAACCCTAAAAGAGATAAAAACAGGAAAGTTCTTAAACATGAGACAGATTATAGCAGAGAAGACCGTGAAAAACTATAGCTAATTTTGGGGAAAAAAAAAAATAAGAATTTGAGAATCTCAATAACTTCTTTGTATAATAAGACCAAAATTATGTTTCAGAATGCGAAATAAAGTACACATTTTGGTATTTTGAGACAAGTTTGGAAATTTCGCCCCTATTGTTTGATTTTTAACTAAAAACAGAAGAACGGCGAAAAAATTATGTAAGTTAAGTAATAAACAAATATCTAAGTAATTAATAATATCGATACTCTATTATTTTCAGACGACCAGATATTTGGGTGGATAAAATATGAATTGAAAATATAAATTAAAAATTAAATATGGCTTTTAAAGTTTATAATATGGAAAGAGTTTGTAAAAGGACTAAACAAACTGAAGGGAAAGACTAATCTAAGGTAAAGATTGTCATTGAACAAAAAGTACTTGAAAATAACTCCATATCAATAAGTGATACACAGAAATGAGGATATTGATTAATTAAAATACATTTTGAAAAAAAAGCAGAAAGGGAGGTCAAATTAAGACTATACATACAACGTAGTATTAAAGCCAATGTCAGTAAATGCAAGTTAGACATTATCACTAAAAAAGAAACACTGCGTTTGGAATCACAACATGAAATTTATAGGATATGTACCAGGAGTGACAAAAGAAGACAGACTAAGAAATGTGGAAACTAAAGAAGCTATTTTTATTTCATGTAAAATTATTTATGACTATAGGAGAAAGGAAACGCGGCTAAAAAGAACTCAAGGTGGGATAATGATCAGAGATAGAAGAAAAGTGAACTGAACATTGAAAATGATTTTAATAATAGTAATATTATTGCACATTTTAAAGAAATTTTAATTTAATGTTAAACGGCGTGAAAAATGATTCAAAATAAAAATAAAAAAATATTATTGAATATTATGGCTACGAACATTGCTTAATTGGAATGTGACGTGGATAGTTGCAAATCTGTTGAATTGCCATAGCAACGGCGGGGCCAATGACTTGAAATTGGCCGAAGTTGGCGTTCTTCTGTAACTAGCTGCCGTAGAGGTCAGACGTTTTTGTTATGCCAGGGGAAGAAAGGCAGTGGTGGTGTGACGTCAGCTCCGTCAGCTCTCACCGCCAAATATGCCCCCGAAGCAGTAGACCAGCAGAAGATGCAAGTCGCCCAGGTTTATCTGGGCGGGGTGTTTGCGGCTTAGCACCTAGCCGCTTAGTGCGGCTTTATCTGGGCAATATAAAAGAAGTGTCTTGTGTCGCAGGCGGTTGTCTTGGGCAGTGGTATATCTAGCCATAAGTGGGCGCAAGTGCCCCGGGGAGGGTTGTGCGCCCGGTGCTGGCTGCGCTCTTCCGCCTGCCTGAGAGGCATTTGAGCACAGCCCGCTTGACAGGCTAGAGGGAAAGGAACTAATGTTAAGGTATGGGTTTCACCAAGCCTATTTCTGGGCTTGGGGGTACAGAGTCATGGATACAGGGTCAGGGAGAAGTGGCCCTGCTCATTTTAGTCGCCCAAAGCGTCTTTGGGCAGACGGTAACTTGGTCTGCAGCGAGGAACCCTATGGTCGTACCGGCCTAGGGTATTCACCAGGATATTGGGGTGGGGGCCTAGCTTATTGTAGATGGTACGGGATCTCTCCCGCACCATGTCTACAATATATGGGACTCCGGAGTAGGTGTGAAGGATATGGGACGAGAATCTACGTCCAGTACCGTAGATAATTCGCAGAGCCCTGTTCTGGACGCGCTGTAGCCTGCGAATAGTGGTCAGAGCCGCTGATCCCCAGACTTCGTAGCCGTGCAGAATCAGGGGCGGGATAATCGTCCGATACAGGCGTAGTTTAAGGTGTGTTGGCATTGTGGAATTAAAGATAGGGTACCACTGCCTAAGTGCTGCATGCCCTTGTCCGGCTTTGACCTGGACGTGAGGGACGTAGGTGAGGCCGCGATCGAGAAGGACGCCAAGGTATTTGGCAGAGGGGACCCAGTGTCCCCGAACGAAAGGCAGGTTAGCGTTTAACGTCACCGCGCTGATTTCTGCTGCCAAAGAGGAAGGGAACAGCTTGATGTGTTGGGGTTCCGACAGCGTAGGAAAAACAGCAAACATATTGGGTATTAATAATATGTACAACTTACATCTTGTGTGTTGTAATACTAATGCTGACTGCTTTAATAACACAATTGGTCACAGTATATAAACAATTACATTTTGGCTCTGTGCTATGAGAAGATACATAAAACTTCATCTCGTAGTTTATCTGAAGGTCAGGTATGTCATAAAGTAAATAAAACAAAGTAATTTTCTCTGGAAATTAGGGGAGACCCACTCAGAACAAAATTACTTGGATATTTTCCGACACTTTATGTTTCGTTTTCCTTTAATTAGTTTATCAATGTCAGGACGTAATGTCTGGGAAATTTGTACTCGAAGGCTGCATGTTAGATTGTGAACCGACAAGGTACTTCGAGGTTTAGACTTAGCTAATTTCATATCAGAAAAAAAAAAATATGTCGAGCCAAACATACACAATGTCTATGCGGTTAGTGCATACAACTTCGGAAATCTGGTTTGGGGGACATTCTTGTAAAAATCAGCCAAGTCTTTATTGTGTGTATATTTGTCGTTCAATAAATCGTCACATTGTAAATTTAAAAGTTCCATTTGGTACGTGGCAGCTACACTGTTGTCATCGAGTGTGCTACACCTAGCTAAACTGTACTCACAAAGCCATTTATTTATATAGACAACTTGGTACTACACGGCTCTTGCCTGACGTCACACGCACTGCAGGCCTGGCTCCCCGTTGAAATACGTCACAACTCTCGAAGATGTCTTCCTCTGTGTTATGCAGTCGGTGAGTTTTCAGAAAGAACGCTGTAAAATAAATATTGACGTTTGCAAAGGTGCTTATTTCACTGTTTCGACGACTTTTTGTTAATGGTTTAATAAATTAAGATTTGATTTCGAAAAGAAAATAATAAAAATATTTATTTCTCCAACAAGTTAATCATCGCTTCTTATCCGCGACCACAACCCTAGGAAAGAGTTCATCATTATAATAACAGAGAAGCTTTAAAAAAATTTCCAGAGACAATCACAACTGTGAATGTCGGGTCCAGAATCCAGCGACGTGATACAGAATTATATATATTTCGCTTTAAAATGAGTGAACAGCTACTAGAACATACAGTCAACGAAACAGAAAATACCAGAAACAATTGAAAGGAACATTTATTGCAAGGAAACTGTATATTGATGACTAACCTGGAACGAAAATCATAATAAATTATCCAAACGCAATATATTAAACTATAATCTCTCGTTCACTCTTTAAGAGTGGCACCTTCAGTATTTCCTAGGCAAGAGTTGCACTGTATATCATTCGAAAATATCTGAATTAGACAATCCTAAGATAAGGTTTAAGTGGGGACTCGGATAAACAGCTGACGGAAGAGAACTTCAACCACTACCCTTGCCACATCTAAACTACGTTTTCTAAGAGGAAGTGTAACAGGAATACTAGCTATTTTGAATTGACGTACTTCAATGGAAGTCGCTGCGATTGTGTTCTATGACGAAGTTTTTGTTCCTTAATTAGTTTAAGGCGGATTATAAATGGAAGGCAAATTTACACCAAATCTCATTTCTCTATCTCCGCAAGTTCCTTACCATTACTTTCTCCATGACTGACTGAAATTGTTCGAGATTTGTCAACGTGTCCTAGCACGTGGAGAACGGAACAAAGAAACAACACGAGTGACGGGAAACAAACATAATATCCATGCAAATTAGGCGTTTTAAGCATGAAAATATTAATTAAGAATTGTAAACTGGGGATCTGGCAGTTTTCGGTAATGAAGCAATTTGCCTAATGTCAGATCCTGATGCGGTGATATTTGTAGATCATGGACAATGCACAGAGAACAGTCTAAATTCCCACTCGGAATTAACAGAATCAAGTACTTGAGCTAAGTTCTAAAAGAAATGAAAACTTTATTATGTCTAAACTCAGTCTTAGAAACTCATATAATATTATAAATTTAACAATAAGCTGTTTAATCACTTTTATTGGCCTCTTGGGGTACAAGTAGAAAAATTCAGATATAAAATGCTAAAGAGTAAGAAAGTTTTCGTTGCTTGCTTTCTACTAAAAATCTCTGGTACGGTTTAAAACGGACATCCTTAAATTGGCAGAATTTTGGCTTTAAATTTTAAAATTATATATTTCTCTTTCAAATCCTTGCTATTATGAAATATTCTATCATTACTTAAAACAATAATTTAAAGATAAAAGTAAAAATAATTCGTATTAGAAGTAGACGAATTAAAATGTACAAGCAATGGAGTCTATACAATTTAAATATATTAAGGGCGTTCAGAAAGTAAGTTCTGCTTCAATGTATCTCCGCTAAAGCGCTGCGATCCCAGTTCCGCACATGCGCGGTATCAAGGAGAAGAAACGTGCGCCATTGTGAGATCGCTGTCAGCCACGTACGCTTTGTTGTGCTTGTTTAGAATGTCGGTGTTGATTGAAAATCCCGCCGCTTGTGAAATCAGATCTGTGATTCGTTTTCTGAATGCCAGGGAAGTGAAACCAATTGAAATTTATCGGCAAATTTGCGATGTCAAAAGCTGTTGTGTTTCTTCACGACAACGCACGACCACACACTGCAAATGCGACGAAAAACACCCTACAGGGATTCGGCTGGGACGTGTTTGACCACACCCCGTACAGCCTTGACCTCGCTCCTAGGACTTTCATCTGTTTTGTTGCATCTCAAATCTTTCCTTGGCGGTCAACACTTCAACAATGACGAAGAGCTGAAAGAGTTTCCAACTGGTTGAAGGCACAGGCGGCAAACCTCTGTGAAGAAGGTATACAAAAACTTGTGCCTCGCTATGACAAACACCTGCAAAATTTCGGTAGTTATGTGGAAAAGTAGTTTAAGAGTTGTAGAATTATGTGCAAAAAATAAATTTTCTGTATCTGTACAAAATTTAATTTTATTACCAAATAGAGCTTGCTTTCTGGACGTACCTCATAATATTTTGAATACCAAAGTTGTACTTCTTTACGAATATTGCTGGAGAGAAAAAGTGTAGTTAAAATTGTTTTAAAAAACCCTTTCAGTTGCATAGATACCCTCAAACCTAAGCTTGGATTTTCAGTTATCCAAACTATGTTATCATATACAGGATAAAGATTTAGGCAGCACCTTCTACTGTTCACAGGAATTACCACGAGCAGATTCGGAAATTCCTTATTCCATTCAGCTTTCCGTTAAACTACAACGGCAACCGATAGTGAAATTGATGCCCTGCAAGTGTAAGATGTATTTTCGTAAACTTCCCCAAACACATTGGGTGTAAACTGTACAGCTTTTATAAGGAATGCCGACTCGTCAATTACGAACAGCTCCACCATCCACACGTACGGTGTTTTTGTCGTATGTCTATTTTAATTGGAGGTTTTAATTGCGGGATGTCGTACTGTCAATCGTTGGCTTCAACTACCTCACATATTATCACAGCCTTCCCTTCGTGTCAGTTCACTTAACCTAATATCAAATGTCACGACGTATGGCAATATTATACGATTCTACAAATTTAATGCATTGCTCAAACCTGATGGTACGTCAAAATATCATTATTATTTTTTGTTTTTGCTTACTGGCATCTATTATAAACTACTTGAAATCGATTTTAGAACTACTTGAAATCTATTTCCATACGACATATTTATTCAATGCGTTCCAATTTCTTTAGCATATACATTTCAGTAATTTTCAGGTCCGTTTTATAATCTTGGATGACATGACAAAAATACAAATACTCAACATCAAACGTCCATACCCACAGCGGAATTCCAATCCGCGAACCTATCACGGCGGAGCGTTAACAGCAAACACACTATGTCTACGATTACGGTGTAGGCAATCATTTATACCACTCCAGGACAACATACCCCCTGTAGACCACGGGTCATTGCTCCAAATAGAATAAACATAGCTAACAAGGAGCCTACGGCATACTTTAATATAAGCGTCTCTAAGTAAGTTCGTGAACGTCGACCAGAGAGACGATGGCGCGCTCTCAATCCTCGCATTATTCCTAATATACAGAGTGTTTCAGAAATACTTTTAAACTTTGGGTGTGGGTCCCTCCCACCAAAAGAAGGAAAAAGGTTCATATGAACATATATCCCAGAGTCCTTTGTTTTCTCGATAGGAGGTGTTCAACACAGTGATACACTTATAACACACAAATATCACAATAAATGCTCGAAATGTCCTCCTCTTGTTCCTATGCATGTCTGTACTCATCGAATCATGAAATGTTGCACCCTTTCAAAAACTCAGGGATGGTGTGAATGGGTTCGCAGGCTTCCATGACACGTCGATGAAGCGTTTCTGTATCCGGTAGGGCAGCTCCATAAACCAATGATTTAAGATGCCTCCAGAGGTAAAAATACACAGGACTGAGGTTGGGAGAACGTGCAGGTCATGGAACTGGTCCTCCTCTACCAATCCATTGGTCATGGTAGATACCAGTCAGTGCATCTCGAACAATGCCACTAAAATGTGCCGGAACCCCATCATGCATAAACCACATGCTTTTTTTCCTTGTTTGCAGGGACACATCTTCGTGAAGTAGGTCGGGAAGAGTGTGCTGGATGGAGTCCCTGCAGACAGCAGCAGTAAGATGTGTTGGTAAAACGTATGGAAGTACTAGGCAGTCACATACAATACCAACCCACATTGTTGCTGATGTCTAGCTTAAAGTACAGCATGAGGATTATGATCTTCCCATACGTGTACGTTGTGAAATTAGTAATTCTATCTCTCCCAAACGTTGCCTCGTCTGTAAACAAAACTGACGAGACAAACAATGGGTTGGTTGTTTGTGTTTTACAAACAATCGGAAAAAGTTATCCCGTGATGGATAATCGGCAGGCGAAAGGCCCTGCACACGTTGAATATGATATGGATACAGGAGCTGTTCGTTACGTACGCTCCATGCTGTCACGTGTGATGTACCAGATGCCAAAGTCAATTGTCTTGTACTGATACCTGGATCGTTTTCGACACAGTTTAACATCTGTTTTTCGCTTTCCGGCGTACGAACAACTCTTGACAATCAGCAGCCTGTGGCGCAACGGTTGCTGCTCAATAAGGCGACGATCAACCGAGACAAAGGTTGGATAACTCGCTTGTCTTCGGTCTGGAAACTCCATCTGATAGAGCCGTGCAGCCTTGTGTCCATTACCATTCGCGTGACCATACATAAAGATTATGTCTACCTGTTCACGAAATGATAATCCAGCCATGTTGGAGCAAAACACGTGCAGTTAACTCACTACATGTACACAATTGAAACATATAAAACAGACTGATAAATGACAAACGTAAAGAAGTCTCCATGACAATACTTCGCCATCTAGCATATGTAGTACAATGGGTCGAAGCCTTCTATAGGTGCACAGAGATATGAAGTATTGAGGTTGGACCCCGAAGGCTGTTGAACTCACATTTTCATTGTGACAGGAATAACGCGAAACCCAAGGATTGTGGGACATACGTTCATATGAACCTTTTTCCTTGTTTTGGTGTGAGGAACTCATACCTGAAGTCTGTAAAAGTATTTGTGAAATATTCTGTAAATGATTCCCGTCATATGCACAACTTCAACAAGTAACTTCACATCTACAAGTATTTGTAACGATGGATCTGTTAAAAGTTCGATCTCAGCAAATCCTAGGAAATGTTTAAAATTGCGAAAATTACAGCCTTCCAATTTCTGTTCATGACCTTTGAATTGTGCAACGCTTGCACTATAATATATACACCAGTTTATTTTTGCCTAATAAATTACTGAACACACACTCCGTCAAGGCAGTTACAATTACCATGTTCTGCGTACTAGAGACGACTGAACAGTCTTACAGGAGCCAGTGGTTTGGGATAAACTAACAGGGTGGTGTAAACCTTCGTGACGTTGAAATCTTCAACTTTGGAGTCCTTTGCACCGACTGTGAATCGTGAAGTTAAAATACCATATAAAGTAGCACTTGATAATTGGATATACCATAGTGTAGTGAACTTTTATTACCTGTGTGCATGATTTTAAGCCTTTAAATAATCTAATTTAGTGCACCAAAAGGTAGGAGAATTCTAAACTTAATTTACGCTACGAGTGAACACACATAAGGAGCCCAACGGAGCAGCACACCAGAACTATTACAGAAGGGCAAACCAGCCAACATCTGTTGGTGTTATCTTGACAATATAATGTGGAATCGATACAGCAGTAAAGAGAGAAAATCGGTGGCTAAGGGGTTACCACTTTACAACTCTCCTGTGACACTCTTTCCCCAACAGAATGGCTTTTGTTTCTGGTTTCTTTCCTACACCTGGGACCGATACACGGTTTTCCATCAGCTATCGCCTTTTTCATGCTGATAAAGGAGCTTTAGTTCCCCTTTCTTACGTAATGGCCAAAATAACAAAATGTACGCGGCGTTTGTGGTCCCCTAAAGTTTAGCATCTAGGTAAAGAAATGCAAGGGATGTAGCAAGGGGAGGTTTTTGAAGTACACGAACAAAATTTCCAAGCAACCTTTACTTCTCCACCACATACTTCAGCTAGGGGAAGTGTAGTATTGGACCCCGAGTGTGTATCAAAGCTGTAGTAGAAATTCACGTTTTGTGGTTTCCTTAAAACACAACGGAAAGAAGAACTGCTAGGAAATGTCGACGATTTTACATTTCTGGTTTAAAATGGAAAGTTATTAATGAATGCAAAGTTAGTACATTCAATATGTGGATGTTAATGTAATTTCACCCATTGTAAACAGCTCCTTAGGATAAAAATCATTTCTTTATTATGTTATACATATCCATTGTGCGAGAGGTCCCGAGTTCGAATCACGGTGAGGGTGAGTTACCTAGATAAGGTTTTTTCTGGGGTTTTCCCTTATCCTGAAAGACGAATGTCGGGTAACTCTAAGATTTATGGATTCCGGATTCATTTGAGCATCATTTCACCCATTCCATATATCGTCCGATATGACTTAACGCTGGAGGACATACATACACACATACATACACACATACAACATATATACATACACACATACAACATATATATACATTGTGGGTAGGGGAATATTGCATTAAAATATGAAATACGGAGTTTGTACTGCAAATAGGCTAGACTAATAATGACAAAGACAATGGTGAATTTTTTTTGAGGTGTCATTTTACGTCCTCCAACGTTAAGTCATATAGGACGGTGAATGAATGAAATTATGCTCAAATGTGTCCAGGGTTCATAGAGCTTAGAGATACCCGGCATTCGTCTGTGAGGACAAGGAAACCCCCCCCCCCCCCCGGAAAAAGCTTTATACAGGTAGCGCACCGTGACCGAGATTCGAACAATGGTAATGACGACGACGATGATGATCATAGTATCTCTTTATGTCTGTGTTGATATTTATATAGGACTGTGAACTTCACAGCTGTTTTTTGGTTTCAAGGAGTATCAAAGATGTATATAATATTTAGGTGAAATGCAATACGTCATCTACTTGCTATAAATTCCAGTAGAGAAAGTAAAAATTAAACTTGCTTTTGTGTCCAGGGATACTATCTCTCACCTTTCTTGAAGGAAGATGGTACTTATCTGCTAAAATTATTGCAATAACAGGCACAACTCAGTCCATTTTATCATTTACATATTAATGTTGCAGATTCTATTCAAAGCCATACACTAAACAAAGCCTCTGCACTACAACAAACCGGTATGTGTTTAACGGGGTTACCTTCACCAACGTAAAACCATTATTTACTCTGGAGCCTTGCGTATCCAAATCGATCTTAATACGTATTGAATTTGACGTGGAAACGGCGCTGGTATACCGTATGGGATGTGTACACAAATCACTTTCAGTTTCCATAGAAACTTGCTAAATATAGCCGTAGGTCCACTTTTGCGTGAGTCATAGTTTAAAGTTAATCACCAAATATATGTTTCAAATTTGTGTACAGATGTCAAAAGTGGGAGTAATTAAATAGTAAATGTACCCTTGAAATTTATAATCAGGTATAAAGATGGAGATAGGAACCTCTTAAGCGACTTTAGTAGAAAGCGTCAATATGGTATGAACCGGTAATGACGTACTTGCACACCTGGCAATAACCCATGGGAAGCAGGGACTGCTGTAAGCCTCGAAGGCGTTTATCCCATTTCAAAACACAACAACGTTCACGTGGCTATAATGGCCAGTTTTTTCTTTATTTTAACGAGCAAGATGGCTTTGTGGTAAGGCATGAACGTCGCAATCTTCCTGGTGACCTCTCATCCTAAATCACGGAGTTTCCCCGGAATTTGTAAGTTTCCCCTTCTATCACAGATTTTTATTCATAATCTCCTAAGTAATGATCATCTGTTTCAGGGTGGAAGGTCCCAGGCGACGGTTCTCGAGATGTTGTGGTTGGGCGGACGAAGTTCGAATTCTTCACGTACCTACTCTCAAGTTGCTTACCGCGCCGTAGGTTGGCTTGAGCAGTGTCAGACCCCTTCCAGTCTTCCTTCAGGACTGTCCCTCCAAGACTGCACTCTTGAAGCACAAGCGACCACATTGGCCTAAGTACCTTTTTACTTTAAAATTACTTAACAAAGTTTGTTCTTAAGACTGATCTGTTGAAGTGGACAGTGATCTCTGAATTTGTTATGGTTAATAAGAGTCTAGGAGCTCCGGTATTCTAAAGTTTTCTTGATACTGTACTTGGCCATGGCTATTTGATGGTTCTCAGCTAAATTATCCAACTCTAAGTTATTATTCGTACCCATGGTCCATATAATGCATATTTAAAAATAGGAAAGAAGAACTCTTATTTTTGTGAGAAATGTAATGTTTAGATTCACCTGAACATATTACTTTTTACTGCAATAAATATGGTGAACTAGTAGAAGACGGCGGAAGGATAAATCTTAAGAGAAGCAGTAGATTATGCAATTTAGAAAATATGTCTCAAATAATATCCGCTAAGGCGTTACAGGAATACATGATCCGTGACAAAAGAGTACAAAAAAGAAATATAGCAACATTTCAGGCTACAAGAAAAGAATATTATTTAAGAGATCGTCGGAGGGAAATATTAGAACCAAGAGAAACTGAAGAGACAGATTACCTGACTTGAGAAGACGTTATTTAAGATGCCATCCGATGAATAGAAGATGCTAGTTATGGGTATCGGAAGGAAGAGCATAAGCTACCGAAATGAGAATCGTAGGAGAGCCAGAAAAGGTATATGGAGAGAATCAGAGCGGACAGATAAAGGCGATTATGGAAAAGAGGAAATATATCTGGAACTAATGAACCAGCTCCTTCTACTGATGCCAGTTCCTTTAGAAGATGGATACCAGTAGGCGGAAGCTTTGGATACCAGTTACAGTAGCGGCAATTTAAAATTATAGGAAACAGTTTTCGTAGCTTGTTATAGTAATTAAAGCCGTAGTAGAAACGTAGATTTGAAACCTCTACCCCTGGAGTAGAAGTAAAGTAAAAGAAAGATAGTTTTTAGATAGATTGGATGAGTAGATTTGTAAGGTTACTGGAATCCAGTAACCTGTAGGCTTATTTAATTAGTTAAGGTAGCTAGTAGATTATATGAAGTTAAAAATAATTATTGCACAATAAGCCCTGGTATTGATTCCAGAAACCAGGCTATTAGATATACAGATTTTATTATATTTTTTGTTATTCGTATTATCTAAACGCGTCGAAACAGTTTCAATTCACCTTAAGTACTTTACTGTAAAATATTGTAATATCAACACGCTGTGTGTTAATAGGTCATGCAAATGCATTCAAATTTAAATATTGATCTTATGGACCAGGTTGGCCGTAATATTTGTGTCACAGAATGTAACCTGACCACCTAGAGTAACTTAAGAGCACTACAAGATCTCAAGAAGATCAAGAAAGCTTTGAAAATGATATATTATATCCTTTATTACATACTATAACATGGTGTGTTGCACTTACATAACTTCTTCTACCCACTTACACAAATTACTCTTACAAATGCTTCACGAGAGTCAAGATAGACATGTGTAGAGAAATGTGTCTAAACAGTCGTACAGTTTGATTCATATGATGTGGCAATCAGATGTGCAGCGAAGGAGTAGGAAATAGTGCTGTGGGGGAAGTTGTTCTCTTATCTCACTGCAAACTGAGATCTGCTTGCAACCTTACCTTGAAGCTCTTTTCATATATTATATGCTACTTCGGTCCATATCTTAAGTGCGCTTCATCCCTTCTTGATTCCACTGTTTCAAACTGGGCTTCATCCTCACCACTTGAAAAAAAAATCATCATCCTCTTCTCCCAAGTGAATTACTATTTCCTGTTCTATGTCCAATAATCCTGCTTTCTGCATATACTCTGCTTCACTTTTCTTCACGTACCTGCATCATTCTTGTCATTCCTGTCCGCAATGCTAGAAATATTCCTCCATTCAGAACGTAACATGGCGGCTAAACAAGTGCAATGGGGATCAGTTCAGAATGATAAGGAGATAGAATTAAATTATTGATTGTATTGGTGGAGAAGATTGCATATTTTGTAGGTAGTACGTGTGGCTTTTAAAGAAATAATTAAACTGTAAATATAAGCATGAAACTGTCCTGTTGGAGGGTTTTGCCTAAGTCAGTCTATCATTACATCTTTTTTGAATATTTTAAATTAGCATACACATTCCTTAAAGTAGGTATTTTTCTCAGTTTGTACAATTCATTGACCGTTCGGCGAACTAATATCTCCTTGAAACAATCCTGGGCCTTTTTGTGAGGCGTGGGAAGAAAGAAATAGATCACATCCTTTATCTCCTTAATTATTCGTCTGACGCTTCTTTCAAATACACATGTAGCCATAGCTACACCTTTCCCAAGGTTTTTAAAATAGACAGCACCACTCTGTGCATACTTTGCCATGGAATTACACAAACCACTTTACGAATCTGAGAATGTAGCACCTTTCCTTACAGTTTGCTTGCCATTAATGACACTTTCAAATGTTTATGAATCTAATAGGAAAATAAGCAAACAATTAAATGTTTTATAAGTGCAGATCAATTAACTTTAATTAATTTTATAACATGGGGACGAAATTAAGGAACGTCAATATTATTTTAGTATCAACCTTTTTATGTGTTACCATGTGGATCTCTTACAATTAGAGCTGACGTTTCCTCCCCTAAGAACAGAAGATAAACTCGTCCATTCTTCTCCGCACATTGCGAGAGCTACCACCTCATCTGAATCAAACTGTACTATGTTTCCTTGTAGATAGAACAATCATAGAGTAATACAAAAATGGTTTAAGTAAGTCTTTTAAGTACTAGACACTACGCAATGGCTTTGAAACTTACGTCAGTTTATAAGACGAGGCGTAACAAATTAACAAGAGCTTCCCATTTAAGAAAAATATAAGCAAATTGAAACCAATGACAGGGATATCTCGGAAAAGGTTAACTGAACAAAAATTTATGTGACAAAATTGTCTCTCTCACACACATAAAATTGTGTCTCTTACAATATATCAATCACGAAAACTTAATTCAAAACGAAGAGAACATCATGAACTATTTCCTTATAATCAACCCATTTTATGTCATGAAAACATATTAAACATGTGGTACATCATTAAATAGTTGTAAATTTCTTTTTATAATATCAAAATTTCGAGAAAAAAATCCACATGAAGTGTAGTTTATAAGAGCGATTTTTTGGCTAAAAGTTTCGTGTGTCACCCTTGGAAGATCTTGAATTTAAAATAAGTTATTTATGTTCAAATTTTAGGTGGGGTGCTGTACTGCTACTACTTTATGGTATAGTTCAAAAAATAAAAATTTATCACATTTGCATAGTTTAAAACCACAAGATTATAAACGTTTAGAATATATAATCTAGGTTGTACAAGATTTCAAAGGGAAAGCAAATAAATTACATTTATTATCTGAGCTAATAAAATAAGTGACAAATAGGAATTTAGCAAAATTCCTATTTGTCATGTAAATATGAAAGCTCTTACCTTATATTGAAGCCTGAACAGTCTAATATCTCAAATGCTAAGCTTTTCTATAAAGATAAAATTCTATTCCGCACAGATTTTGTAGTACCATTCTTAATTTTTCAGAGTTCATTTGAGCATCATCTCACCCATTTGACACAGCACAGTGGTGTCGTTGAAGGTTGAACCTCCTCCTCAGAGGAGAGGCCTTCGACATTTTGCCATTCCAGGACCTTGTCCCTTACTGGCATGGTGGTGTGTTTTGATAGAATGACGGTGGGTAGTTGGTGGTGGATAGATAATGAGTTTTTGAGTCTATGTGTTTAAGTGGTTAGGATTGTCTGAGTAATTCAGCAGTTCTATTAGTCTTGTTTGTTTTGTATGTTAGGGTGCTGTTAGTGCTAGCCTGGGGCGTTTGTATGTTTCCCCTGGGTCAAGGTTGTACTCCACGAGGCCTCTGATTAGTTCGTTAAAGCTGTTTGGGAGTTTGTTGTAGAAATTGTGGGATGTAGCCCGTAATTTTGGGGAAGGATAAGTCGGAATTTATGTTGTCATTGAGTATGTACCGTCGGCTGCGGTTGTTATCCGAAGGTATCGGTTCTGCAGGACTTGCAGCTTGTGGAGGTGTGTCTTTGCTGTAGCTCCCCAGACTGACCATGCGTACGTCAGGGCGGATCGAAGAATCTGTTTGTATATGAGTAATTTATTGCTGAGCATCATAGGTGATATTTTGTTATAAAGAGGGTACAGCATTGTCGTTCTTCTGGACACTGTTGGCTATCTTGTCGACGTGGTGTTTCCATGATAAATGCCAGTCCAGTGTGACTCCTAAGTAAGTGGCCTCCGTAGTCCAATGTACTTCTGCTCCTGCCAGGCGGAGGTTGGGTACATCTTGCAGTCTACGACCGGTGAATGTGACGGCCTGAGATTTGGTGGCATTAATCTTCAGGCGCTAGGTGGTAAACCAGACAGTTAACATGTCTGCATAGCGCCGTGCTCTCTGGACTGCACAACAAGGCGCTGGGGCGGGTTTTCTCCGGGACCTCCGGTTTCCGCCGCCATCTCATTCCACCGGTGCTCCATCTTCATGTCATGTATCATCAGTGTCACCGCCTGCGGTGCCGTATGTAGTAAAAGCGGACGTTAAACACTACACATTCATTCTCTGGACTACAATGGCATGTCTTTTGGATGATGTTGTGAGGGCCGTATGATCAGGAAATAAGCCTATTAGGGTAGGTAGGGTGTTGATGTATGTGAGAAAGAGGAGGGGGCCAAGAACGCTGCCTTATGGTACCCCAGCGTTGATGATATTGATCGTTCGATAGGACTTAACGACATAAAATGAAAAGAACAAATAATAATGATGATAATAATGATGATGATAATAATAATAAATTTGAAACCGCCACCTTACCTTAATCCGTTTGTAGTGGAGGTAGCGGTATTTATTTTTTTCCCGTTTGCAGCACTGATTAAGTTGATAAATGATGTAATTTTTCTTATATTTTTAATGTGCAAACTTCTGGAGCAATTTTAATGCACATTCGTTTATAATCTGTCTTAAACAAAATTGAAAAGTAACAAAACACTGGAAATGGAGCAATTAGGTACCTCCTTTCAGAAAAAAGAAACTAAATTTCTCATTTAGACTGAAGAAACACAATCGTATTCCACACTCAACTGTTTGAGGTAGTTAACTTCTTCGCCCAAAAAGGTCGTTCCAAGTCAACAATACACTATCGTCCACTAGGGAGCACATTTTGAAAAGCTTATCCGAATCGGCCACCACTCTGAGTCGCGCTTACCTTATATTTGTTGACAGTTTACAGAGATTAATGCTAAAATACGAAAACATATGTGTTTAGCCTAATTACAGGGAATTCAAACTGTAAACCCTGAAAAATAAACAACTTGAAAAATTTTATTTTCATTGTAAGTGTACTTAAAAGCCATTCCTGGAAAACGGAACCAACTCTCTCGTTCAATCCATAAAAACTTCTTAAGAGAATGTTTTTCCAAGTAAAGTTTAGCTAGCATTCAAAGTTATACAATTCCGACTTATAAAGATTGACTATTAACTTTGACCTACTCCGTAAATCAGTTTATTTTGCTCTATCAATCCCAGTTCCTGGAATTGCAGGATTATATTGGATTTGTCTGCCGTAGATAAGGGGATAAAATCCCAAAGCTATTACTCTCTATATTACGTCCACATATTGTCAACAGATTTCTAGACAGAATACACTGACATACATTTCTTCTCCATATCGAGCTTCTAGGAAATTGTAGCATTCACCAAGTTTTGTCTCTATCGATGTATACTGTAACGGGGAGCGCTGAAACACCCTGTGAGCAGCTGGCAACGGAAGACAGGGGAGGCTCGGTTAGCCACGCCTTTCCCTCGTTTGTCTTATAGTGGTGACAGCCAGCGGTCGGAAAGAAACATAACTGTGCGTCTGTTTTCCTTCCACCTGGTTCTCGATCCTTCTGTTACCAGAACAATCGTGTAAACACCAGAAACCGGCGATATTCCTATAAAGAGGGTTACAGACAGACAGTGTGAGTCAGTTGTTGAGTTGGTTTTGGTGTAGTCAGTCAGTTGTTGGTTTGAGTTGGTCAATCAGTTGGTTAGTGAATGAGGACAGTTCTTGGTGTAAGAAGAGTTAGTCAGTGACGTGTTAATGAACGAAAGGATTGTGAATGAGAAGACTGTGCGTGCATCGGAGTTTATGTAATTGCGAGTACAAGTGAAGTTGTAACGGACGAACTGGTAAATCGTAATTGTGAGCATTACGTAATTTTGTGTAATTGGCAAGTGTTAAACTGTAAGTCGGTAGAAATAAAGAACATTGTTGAGTGGTGTAATTGGACTTTTTATTTCACGAACCCACAAAGTCACACTGGTGTCAGAAGTGGGATAACAAAAGTCACACTGGTGTCAGGAAGCGGGAGCGCTGAAACACCCTGTGAGCAGCTGGCAACGGAAGACAGGGGAGGCTCGGTTAGCCACGCCTTTCCCTCGTTTGTCTTATAATGGTGACAGCCAGCGGTCGGAAAGAAACATAACTGTGCGTCTGTTTTCCTTCCACCTGGTTCTCGATCCTTCTGTTACCAGAACAATCGTGTAAACACCAGAAACCGGCGATATTCCTATAAAGAGGGTTACAGACAGACAGTGTGAGTCAGTTGTTGAGTTGGTTTTGGTGTAGTCAGTCAGTTGTTGGTTTGAGTTGGTCAATCAGTTGTTTAGTGAATGAGGACAGTTCTTGGTGTAAGAAGAGTTAGTCAGTGACGTGTTAATGAACGAAAGGATTGTGAATGAGAAGACTTGCGTGCATCGGAGTTTATGTAATTGCGAGTACAAGTGAAGTTGTAACGGACGAACTGGTAAATCGTAATTGTGAGCATTACGTAATTTTGTGTAATTGGCAAGTGTTAAACTGTAAGTCGGTAGAAATAAAGAACATTGTTGAGTGGTGTAATTGGACTTTTTATTTCACGAACCCACAAAGTCACACTGGTGTCAAGAAGTGGGATAACAAAAGTCACACTGGTGTCAGGAAGCGGGAAAACAACATCACCGAACATTACAACAATGGAGGCAGCATTAGAAAAGATTTTAGCGGAACTGAGAGAAATGAAGACGGCTAAAGACAACATCACTGAGAAGATGGAAGAAATGAAGGCCGAACTAACAACAAAAATGGAAGCGGCAAATAACAGCCTGGCCGCGAAGCTGGAGACTAGAAATAACCTGGCCGCGGAACTGAAACTAATCAGGACGGCTAGGGACAACATCACCGCAGAGCTGAAAGAAATGAAGACGGCAACTGAAAACCTCGCTGCAAAAATAGAAGCGGCAAACAACAACCTCATCGCCGAGAAGATGGAACAAATGAAGGCCGAGTTAACCACGGAAATGAGAGCAGCGAATGACGGTCTGGCTACCGAAATGAAGGTGGCGAATGAGGCTCTCGCCGCCAAGTTTGAGGAACGGTTGGCCGGCGTGGGGGATGACGTCACGAACCTGGGCACGCGGAAGGGTCAAGTAGACGACCGCCTTAATGATTTAGAGGAAAAGGCCGTCAACACCGCAAAACCCCTCACCCGCCTGACGGAGGAAAACCGGCCTTATGTGTGGACGGAGGACGCCGAAGACGCTTTCCAGCACCCGAAGGGGACCCTGTGCAGTGCTTCAATTTTGGGTTTCCCACAACCGGGTGGCGCCTTCATTGTGGACACCGACGCCAGCGACCATTGCATTGGAGGTGTCCTATCGCAGATCCAGGACGGCCACGAGCGCACAAGAGTGGAAGAGGAGGAGCGTGCCGCAGCAGTCCGAGTAGTTGTGGCAGTGCCTGCTGAAGGCTGGGATAGCGCAGGCCTGAGGAGGGAGCAGCTGGCGGACGCAGACTTGGGGCCACTCTTGAGGGAAGTGGACGCAGGGACGAGGCCAACCTGGGAGGACATCGCACCGAGGAGCGCCACCTACAAGTCGCACTGGGCCCAATGGGACTCGTTGAAGACCAGAGTGGGCGTGCTGTTCCGGGTATGGGAGTCACCCGATGGGAAGGCGCAGAGAGGACAGTTGGTACTTCCCCGGAGTAAGGTCCCGGAAATCTTGGAGGAAGTGCACGCCGGTACTTCAGGAGGACACCTGGGAGCGAACCGAATGATTCACAAACTACGGCAGCGCTACTTCTGGCTGAGACTCCGAGCAGATGCTGGTGGTACACCTGGACCGCCTCGCACGCTACGATGGGGCTGTTCGAGGGCGAACAGCTTTGAGAAGGGAGCAGTGTAACGGGGAGCGCTGAAACACCCTGTGAGCAGCTGGCAACGGAAGACAGGGGAGGCTCGGTTAGCCACGCCTTTCCCTCGTTTGTCTTATAGTGGTGACAGCCAGCGGTCGGAAAGAAACATAACTGTGCGTCTGTTTTCCTTCCACCTGGTTCTCGATCCTTCTGTTACCAGAACAATCGTGTAAACACCAGAAACCGGCGATATTCCTATAAAGAGGGTTACAGACAGACAGTGTGAGTCAGTTGTTGAGTTGGTTTTGGTGTAGTCAGTCAGTTGTTGGTTTGAGTTGGTCAATCAGTTGTTTAGTGAATGAGGACAGTTCTTGGTGTAAGAAGAGTTAGTCAGTGACGTGTTAATGAACGAAAGGATTGTGAATGAGAAGACTGTGCGTGCATCGGAGTTTATGTAATTGCGAGTACAAGTGAAGTTGTAACGGACGAACTGGTAAATCGTAATTGTGAGGATTACGTAATTTTGTGTAATTGGCAAGTGTTAAACTGTAAGTCGGTAGAAATAAAGAACATTGTTGAGTGGTGTAATTGGACTTTTTATTTCACGAACCCACAAAGTCACAATACATATAACCTTTGGCGATGAAATTTCTGAGTACACTCAATTTTCATGTTCCGCGGGCTAATGCTGCGTCAGAAAAGTCTAAATGGCAGCTCAAGAAACAATGTAAACCAATTTGTCAACAATAATCTCAGGAGAATTATCGATTTATTTAGATAAAATAAAAGCTCAGAGGAATTTGACTATCTCACGATTAAAAGAAAGTATTAGGTGTCCAATAAGTAAACTCGGTGTTCTGATTTTGGTGTTTTAGAAAATTTATTGGGATTCTTTGGTTTGGCAATGCTATTTACAGGATGCCATGGATAGTTTTGCGTACATTTTGATCATATATCGGCATTCAGTTGTTAATAAACAATCACAGAATGGAGATAACAAAGTTTGAACTTAGCGTCTTTCTAAAACAAGATTATAAAGCCGCAGCTCGAAGAATATGTGAAGTGGAAGGAGAAGATGTTAGTAAGCGTGTGGTACAACGATAGTTCCAACGTTTCAACAATGGAGACGAAAATGCTAAAGATTTACCACGTTCTGGAATACCTAAACTATGGAATATTGAGAATACACGCCAAATGTTGTGAGAAAATCCTCAAAAAGTATCCTCAGGCTTTCAGAAGAACTTGGTGCATCAAAAGATAACGCACATCACCACATTAAGACACTTGTAAAATTACACAGATGCTGTAGATTTGTACCTCATGTACTTACACCTCAACAGGCTGAACGTAGAGTGGGTATCTGTCGTCAGCTTATCTGTAATCCCATGGATGATAGATTTGTCAGGAGAATGGTCACTTGTGATGAAAAATGGGTATAGTACCGAAACATTGACGCATCAAACAGTGGCTTGATCCCCGACAACTTGAAAAGGTCATCGTTAAGATAGATCAGTTCGATCCCAAAGAAATGTTGTGTGTCTGGTAGAATTTTAAAGATGTGATTCACTGGGACTTTGTTCCAAACGGGCGGACGATTGATCCGAATCTTTATTTTCAACAACCGGAACGAGTTTATGAAATTTTTAGAGACGGAGATACCCAGCATTAGTTAACCGAAATAGAGTTATATTCAGCAGGACAATGCAACACCCCATACTGCACGAACAACCATGGAAATAATTCAGGAACTGGGAGGAATCGAACTGCTACCACACCCAGCATACAGCCCTGATCTAACACCACCAGATTATCAGCTTTTTTCATAGATGGTCCATTTTCTAGGTGGAAGAAATGGAGTAGAAGCAGTACAAATGGATGTCACCGAATTCTTCACATCAAAAACCAGTGACTGGCACCATCGTGGGATAATAAACCTCGCTGAACGAGAACATAGAATTTAATGATCTTCACTTTGAAAATTAGTTAATTTCTTGTCAGAACAAATTTCAAATATTTTTTTCTTAAAAAAAAACGACATTACTTATGATACGGTATCTAATTATACACGGTAGCCATTATAAACTTGCATTTTAGAGTCTGAGTTTCAAATTACTTACCATTCTTGCAAATGAAAATAATAGAATTTTAAACCAAAGGTCCTTATGCTAAGTCTAAAATGTTTGTGGATTATTTAAATGAATTTTGAACATACGCCCCTTCAGATAAGAATTATATTAGCTTTTATCTTTTTGAACACTTAAGTGAATGTTTTGTTTTTCATACAACAATTATGTAATAACATGGCTAATTACTATGGTATGGTCTTAAAAAAGTTGCCTTTTATAAGCCTTGAGTTCATGCCAATATGCGTAAACTCAAGGTTTGTCTGGGGTAATATAGCAACATCATTATACAATACAATAGATTTATGTTGTATGTATAACTGGAGTGTAAGATTGTAGATTATAATGGTAAAGGAACCTGCGTGACTGTCGCATTTCAGATGTTTATCTGTCCAAACCACTAAACTCCCTATAAGAGCTTTTAAAACGAAATTTTGGAGTAAGAAACACACAGCTTCACTAAAGAGAGTCTGAAACATAATATATTTAAAAGCTTATATTACATTTTAACAGCTCCTAATATGTAGAAAAGATATCACATTGCCCGCCCCAGTAGCATGGTGGTAGCGTGTCTGCCTCACGTTCAAGAGGTCCCAAGGTGGAATTTCGGTCAGGGTGAGTTACCTGGATAAGGTTTTTATCCGGGGTTTTCCCTTATCCTGAAAGACGAATGTCGGGTAACTCTAAGTTCTATGAACCCTGGGATCATTTGCGCATTCTTTCACCCTTTTCATTCGTCGTGCGATATGAATTAATGTTGGAGGACGTAAGTTACAAAAAATTAAATAAATAAATAAAAATAAAAAACTCACATTCCAGACAAACATTCTGTGTAGAGATGCCAGAAATATACTGTTTTAGTCCCTCGAATCTAAGAAAAGAATTTTTAGAAAAAAAAAAAACCCTGTAGGTGTGTATGTGTGTGCGTGCACAACTCAAAAAGAAGTTTTCGATAAACACGAAAATTGATATTTAAATTTAGTATCTTCGAAATGTTCCACAGAGATTTCATTAAATCTAGATCTACCTCAAAGAATGTTTTAAGGAAAAAGTGGCGATTTTTTATTTTCGAGATGCTGGTTCTAGAAGTTTTCCCGTATTTGTAAGATATGCATAATGCAAATGAAATATCACCATCTTCACTGCATGGATTACAGAAATTGACTGTTCCCTTTTTATAGTGAAGTCTCTCCACCTGTTCTACGGTCTGCCCACATCTCTTCTACCTGCTGGTTTATAACTTACTGCTATTTTCGAAAGTCTGTCATTGTCTATCCTTTTTACACTAAGAGCCATCTGTACATCCTTTAGTTCTTCTCAAGAATTTTATTTCAGATCCTTGTATCTTACTACCATCTTCTTTGTTATGTCCCAGTCTTCACTTTCATATAAAATCATTGGCTATGCCATTGTTTTATAAAATTTAATTCTGGTGTCCTTTATTATTTTATTTCTCAAAGCGATGTGTAATACCAGCAGATAACTAGAAATCTTGACATTTTCAGGTTCATATCTCTTTCTTTCTCTCGCTGACTCTATTTCACATCCAAGGTATCTGAAAGTTGAGGCCTGTTCTAAAGGTTGATCATCTAAAATAATTTTAGATCTTATTTGTTGCTTACCCCAGAAAGCAATTATCTACGTTTTTGTTTTATAAATATTAAAATTTAATATAATGTTAATATTAAATAAGTATATTGAAATTTCCAGGAGTAGCCTTTAAAGTCCCTTTCACCAGAAAGGAATTTTATGTAACTTAAGATATACTATACAAAGAAACACCTACTATACAAAAATAAACAAAGTTTTAAAGCGTGCAATTTATTTAGGTTAAGTTTTAATATGGACTGCATATATAAGATACTCCTTACAACTTATTTAAACTTTTCATATACCATTTTTAAAGAATGCGATGTTTCTCGCTATGTCAGTGAGAGAAATTTAAAGGCAGTACAAGGTTTTTAAATATTCTAAAACTTTAAACATCTGACTATCGATTTGATCAAGGGATATATAGAAGATAGAAAAAAATGAATGTAACCCATAACTTTATTATGGTTTTTCAATAGCCACTCTTGTATACTGGACAGGAAGTTTTACGTCCACAAATCAAGGACGACCAACATGTTCCCTTTACAGAGGGTATTAATCTATTTCGTGCAACGTTTTTACTGTCCTGAAGCTGGCCCTAGGATATCGCCGGATCAAAAAAAAATGCAGTGGCAGTGGTGAAATCGTTATATATTGCTGGGATAGCAGGGGTTTGAGTTTAATTACCATCAGCGCAGTAGGTAATCCCCGCTCCACTGTAAACATTGCATCATTGTATACCAAGGGTAACTCTAATCGCAATCTCCTATGTCAATGGTGCTCCAACTGCTGTGGAAATATTGCCGACTCTGGAATTTGGTTGTGCTGCTAAATTAGGGTATTTGCGAAGCCAACAAAATGGCCTTCTTAACAGCCATTTGTATTAGAAGCTTGATAAAAATCATGTGAAATTTTCGAAAGTCGTAATTCTTGTCCGGTTGTATATCTTCCAAATCAGTAAAACGTTTTGGACCTTTTCGCAACGATCGAAATACGAGAAGGGTAACTTTTTGCTGTTGGTGCTCAACCCTAGAGCATGTGCTCGCGTCACTTGCACATGTTAGTTTCCTACCCCAAGTGACCAAGGAAAAGAGAAACAGGCCAAATAGTGAGAGGTGAATGATTTCATTTTCATTCATTTCTTTCATTTCCTTTACACCGCAGTACCAAAACTGGAAGTCAGTAACTACGCATAAGTGGTCCATTATGTCGCTTCTCGTGTAAGGAGGTTACTTCAACTTCTTTATTCCTTGCCTGAGTAAATCACCGCTGGTATGGACTTGCACGAAGAGGGTACATATAGCAATCAATTTTGCAGGTTATAAGATAACCTATGATTTACCTAAACATTCTGCAATGTAGCTGAAGAAACTTTATTCAGATAGGTAAATGGTGCATTTCAAGTAAGAGCTTTAAAGCACTGCATATGCTGCTTTTTGAAAGCTTTATAATTTCGTATGCAGATTTTTTCTCACTATGGCATAATCTCTTAGTATTTATTTTAATGCTTTTGAAATTCCTTTTCTTAATTTAAGCGTATTAATAGGTACTAACAGTTCCCAAAACCACCAATTATAGCTTAGCAATCAGAAAAATAACTTTTAAAACTGTTTTTGGCTGTATCGATCGAACTATTCCTTGATTTAAGCATAAAATAAAATTTGGAATAGCTTTATATTACAATTTAAGCGTCCTTTCAGTTCTTAGGTCTTTAAATCTATTAAATATTATTTACCTCACAGACTCACAATAAAAATACAAAATTATAATCCTGGTTCCTAATTTAGAAAATATATTCTAGACTATGTTTAACAAATGAAAGTAATTAATTGTTCTTTCACACTAGCCGTGTGTAGGACACAGTATGAAAGGGTAGAGCCAGACTGAAAAATTCAATGCCATAGCCGGGATTTGAACCACGGATCTTCCGGTTGCGGTCCAGCCGCTCTAAACCATAAGCTACCATGGCAAATGAAAGTAAGTTTAATTTGTGAAATAATACTATGAAAGGGTAGGGCCAGATTGAAAAATTCAATGCCATAACCGGAATTTGAACCACGGATTTTTTAGTTGCCGTCCAGCCGCTCTAACCCATGAGCTACCATGGCCAATGAAAGTAAGTTTAATTTTTGAAATAATATTAAGAAAGGGTAGAGTCATACTGAAAAATTCAATGCCATAGCCGGGATTTGAACCACGGATCTTCTGGTCTCCCTCCAGCCGCTCTAGACCATTGAGCTACTATGGCCAACGTGCCGACATGACATTAAATTCTCCAACTGACTCGTATTTTTTCCGGTAAACCACTTAGGAGTTCTCATAAACACACGAGACAACTTCTTAATGACGAATTACTATGCTGGAAGTACTTTAAGGCTCGGACTTTATAGTTGGGAACACTATTAGGTACAATCAATGGAAATTAATGGTTCTTTCTCACTAGCCGTGTGCAGGATGCACTATGAAAGAGTAGAAGCAGAATGAAAAATTCAATGCCATAGCCGGGATTCGAACCACGGATCTTTTGCTATAATATTACTGAAATAATATTACTTTAGCCCACACACGGCCAGTGTGAAAGCACAACTAATTTCCATTAATCGAACTAATAGTGGTTAACAAAATCAGCCCGGGCATTAAAGTATTTACAGTATACTAAGTCACCATTAAGGTAGTTGTCTCATGTGTTTATGAGAACTCCTTGTGGTTTACCGGGAAAAATACGAGTCAGTTGGAGAATTTAATGTCAACTCGGTACGTTGGCCATAGTAGCTCAAGGGTTAGAGCGGCTGGACGGCAACCAGAAAATCCGTGGTTCAAATCCCGGCTATGGCATTGAATTTTTCTGTCAGACTCTATCTTTCCATAGTATTACTGAAAGTTTGAGAGATTTCGAGATTTTCGTGGGGAGAGGCAGAGAGAGAGAGAGAGAGAGAGAGAGAGAGAGAGAGAGAGAGAGAGAGAGAGAGAGAGAGAGAGAGAGAGAGAGAGAGAGAGAGAGAGAGAGAGAGAGAGAGAGAGAGAGAGAGGGAGATACGACGACCCACTAATTTTTAAATATTTAATCCAGTGAAATTCATAATCTCTATTCCGATGAAAACTTTATGGATGAAATACTATCTACCTACTATAATACTATAATATGTGATAATTCCCTAAAATAGATTTTTAATAACATAACTTACAGCTTCGGCTATAATGCTTTTATATAAATCTCATATGTTTTAAAATACTTTAATTTTTATTTGTCTCAATTATGCATTGCCATTCATATATGCTTTATTCTTTTTTGCCATATTTCAGCTTTGTAAACTATACTGTTTTATGCTCTACGTGATTTATATCGCTATACAGAATTAGCAGCTCAATTAGCTACACGTTATATCGCATTTATTTAAATATATCTTCGCTCTGATTCGTATTTGCACAATTAAGTTACAGGGAATCACTTTTTACAGCATCCTATGGGGCCAAACATATAGAAAATAAGATTAGCCGTTAGCTTTTTTACTGTAGATAAAGACCAAAGCTGTCATGAACATTTGTATCTGATTGAATAATTTAGGAGAAAAAATCCCGTTTAGTTTGTACAGAGGATCAAACGCCACACTTGTACGGTTGGTACACACGATGTGTGCAAGAAAAAAGGGGAGGGGGCCTCGGCTTTGAGTTTGTTTCCTGAGCACATAGCATGTTTGTTTTGCTACGTTTTCAACACGGTTACTGGCCCATTCTATTCGGCCAGCTGCTAATGTTCTTGTGCTATTTACACTTCCATTATTTAGTGCACCCAACGCGCACATAGAGAAATCAAATAAATGTTGTTATCGCGGATTAGCTAGTTTCGCCAGCAGAAGAATGGAGCTACGAAAAGAGCGAGCAAACGCGCACGCCGATAAAATTTAATGAACAGCAGTAACGTGGAAACCAATAAGAGAAAAAGCAAGACGGTCATGAAAGATGTAGTAGGCTGTGGAACATATGGACTCAACCTCTTTTCTAACTTACGGTTATTTCATTGGCCCTCTACCGCCTTCGACAAATGTATGTTTTATAATTTGATGGACCGGGAGCTCTGGCTTTCTTAAAAGCTGTAAATTTGTAACCATTTTATACCATTAGGAGCATTTTGGAGCTTTATTTTGTAACCCAACGTCATTTCTGCTAGATGGCTTTATACTTAATCATAGCAGTCAATTATCGCAAAGTATCTTAAAAACAGAAATAAAAAAGTCAATAAGATCTGTAAGATGTACACCTAATGTGCATAAAATCTAAATCATAATGGAAAGCAACTGTTTATGTTACTACTGAAAATCTAACCACTCTGCCAGCGTGAACAGCTGTATTCTTTCACCGTTTTATGGTATCAACTACTCACTTTACAGTTTCAGCTAAATAGTACCTGCTGTACCTCCAATGAGAGACAGTGGATTATAAAATAACTTCAGGAAAATAATCTTCAGTGTTTATTAATCCCAGTCAAGAAAGAAGAGTATTTTATAATCAAAGATTCGGTTGCACTTCTTCATCAAGGGCCATTCCAATATTTAAAGGTGTAGTTGAACGTCTTAATTTTAACAAGAGACATGTAAAATGTAAATTATAAGATGCTGCTGCTCCAGCACTGAAGAAACCAATTAAAATTGTCATAAAATGACATTATAATATAATAAAAGTACGCAAATAATGACGAAACGTACGACTTTCTTATTTTTGTTCTTTTAATACACGTAAAAGAATATTACTTAATGCTATCTTTATTGCTGCTTGATTAGTAAAAATATCTTAATATTTTTAACCAAGATTGCTGATGAAATTTTCCGATCATTTAAAATATTGCATCTATCCTCTGTTTAACGAAATATGCAACTGTTTCACTACGAGGTCGAATTCTGTTATTGCTTTATCCTTTTCTTGTGGACCAGTCTTAGCAAAAATCTTTCATGTCTTCTATTAGTCTCCCCTTCACATGACTTCAAATATAGCATCACTCTTTGTTCAGCTCTTATGTCCTGAATTGTTTTCCAATTCACACATACAAAGATCCGATATGGCTGGGTGGAGTTAACGGCTGATTACCTGAAGATGGAAAGCTTTCTTAAATAGTGAAATCCACATTAATATGCTTGTGCAAACATGCAACAAGAAGTTTTCAAAAACGGCTGACTCTATGAAATAATAATTTCACAGATTTGTATTTTAATTATTTTCCAATTTTTTCAAATTTTACCTACCGTCATTCTCTTCAGATTTCTGAGGTATACAATTCTGAGCGGCAGTTCAGGGAAATAACTTGAAGGTCCTTGGTAGACGTTGAACTTAAATACCAGGTTTTCTATTTAAGTTTTACTTTTGGAGTAATGCTACACATAGCTTGCGCGGGAGACCTTTTAGGTTTAATATCCCGATGTCGAAAAATTTCTTGTAATTAAACTGCACAGCATGAAAAATGTCCTTTAGATGAAAATACGTGTTTCTTGTACAAGTATAGCTGCAAATAACGAATCAGTAATTGGTTTTTGTCTACCACGCACCATTTCCCCATAAATCCACATTTAGTTTACTAACATATTTTCGAATAAATTTGTGTCTACGTTAATTTAAATCAATTTTTAATAACCTGTTTATTCTATTCAACATTTACACTTCAGGTGTATATGTACACATATTAAACAATGAATATCTATACCAAAAATTCACTGCCAGCTTGATCTTTTGACTATGTCAGCATTTTAATTGTAAAAATTTTATTTATTTTCAAATATTTCATCTCTAAAGTGTTGCTGGCAGGAATATTTTAGTGGCGATGAGTTTTAAGTGTTTTAAGGACAAAATTATATTACATTTAATGCATTAAAATGTCTCGTCAATGTAAAAATATGCCGGATGTATTTTTTATGTGTGTGGCGAGTTTACATTGAAGACACAGCAACGCAGCTTGTACCACTGGTAAAAACGGCCTATGAAATGTACTTTGGTTGTGGAGTTGGGGACCAGGATAAATAATGGGCTCCACATATCTGTTGCAACTCATGTTTCGGGAATCTGTGAAACTGGTTCCAAGGAAAACGTAGTACAATATAATTTGGATTACCTATGGTTAGGCGCGAGCCGAGAGATCACGTAATGGATTGTTGCTTTGGTTTGACAGATATCAAGGGATTCTCTTCAAAGTCTAAACATTGCATTCAGTATCAAAACTTACCCTCTGCTATTCGACCAATGCCTCATTCTGACAATCTTCCTTTACCTACAGCTCCAGGTTCATATACCATTGACTTAGAGGAAGACATCACAGACGACACAAACCATCCAGATCCTCACTTTCATCCATCTACATCTATGACTTGTGCATATCATGAAATCACACACAGAGAGCTTAACGATCCTGTACGTTATTTGAAGCTCTCTCAAACAGACTCAGAACTACTGGGTTCCAGCTTCAAGGTTGGAATCTATTAGATAAAGTTGTGAACATAACTTCGTTTAGAAGACGAAAAAGTCATTA
Source organism: Mantis religiosa (assembly GCA_030765055.1). NCBI lineage: Eukaryota > Metazoa > Arthropoda > Insecta > Mantodea > Mantidae > Mantis > Mantis religiosa. The sequence continues at coordinate 92,019,071 of CM060956.1, read as the reverse complement.
TGCAGATTATCTTGCAGAGAAAGAAGACATTTTATATCGCTGTGATGTGAATGGCCTATTTCAGGCATTAGAACATACTCATAATAAGGCAGACTGGCGTTTGTTTATTGACTCATGAAAACGTAGTCTTAAAACAGTGTTTGCTCCTCCATATAGGTAAAGTTTGTCCGTATGTTCCTGTAGAATGTTGTACAAATACAAAGAATACATATTAGGTTATGCGTACTATACTAAATTTAATTGAATATACTCCATTCAAATGGCACATTTGTGGCGATTTGAAGACATTGGGATATTAACCGGCATGCAACAAAGATAAACTAAATTCTGCTGCTTCATATGCGAGTGGGATACCCCTAAATGGTGCCCTCCATGACAAAGCTTCATTCCTGGCACCAAAAATATAGGACATGAACCACTTATGATTCCACAATGTGTATGTATTGCACCACTACACATTAAACTCATATAATGAACATGTTTGTAAAAGCTTTGGAAAGAAAAAGAGTGGCTTTCTTGTATCTCAGGAACAAATTGAGCAAATTCAGTTAGGCAAAGGTAAAGGAAGCAGTTTTCATTGGTCCCCAAATTAAAGCAGCCATTCATGCCGAAGAGTATGAAAATAAACTGCCAGAGGGAGAAAATCAGCCTGGTTTGCATTTAATTCATTGCGCTCAGGTTTCCTTGGATATGAGAAAGCCGAAAATGACGATCTTGTCAGTGACATGTAGAATGCTTTCATACTATAGGTTGCAATATGTCATTAAAACTACACTTTTTAGACTCACATCTGGACTTTTTTCGGCAAAACCTTTGCGCAATAAGCACGAGCATGGGGAAAGTTTCCACCAGGACATTTCTATGTTTGAAAAACGTTTCAGTGGACGATGGAGTGGAAGTATTCTAGCTGAGGATTGTTGGTCTATTGTCAGGGACACACCAACAGATGCTTACAAGATGAAATGGTCAAAAAGCTCTGTTTAGTGTATGTTTTCTTTACTCAAGCGTCGTGTTTTCTCCGTAATCAATTTGTATAAATATCAAAAGTGGGTCTCCTACAAAAATGGTACGTGATGAAACATTTTGGTTTTCAAATGTGAGTCAAGCAGCTTTTGTTTATAGAGAATCACGCAGTTTCCTCTAAAGGACAGAAACAAAGTTCAAATTTTTTGTGCAGTGTTATCATCTGTTTATGTGGTTGAGAAATTGTAATGCGAATTTGTTAGCATCGAGGAATGTAGATTTTAACTCAGAAATAATTAAGCTCATTCTGAGACTTTAAACTACAACTTGATTGTCGTTCATGAGAAAAAACTCAGATACGAAACTAACGAATCGGTTAGCCTCAAGATAAATGACAACAGTTGAATGGCACGTTATCCAGGTGTGTATTGTGTAATAATAACGCGTCAGTGCCTTCCTCTCGCGATAACTACTTCATCCCTCTAGCAGTGCACGTTGCCTATAACGCACGGCTAACCGCTAATTCCAGCACTAGAACGCCTGTGTGTGCGGCAACTTCTTCAGCACAAATTTGTAAGGCTGTTTGCATATATAGCACGGGTAGCGCAATCAAATTTTATGTTTGAAGGCTGTAAGAATGACGTACAAATTGCAGCTATTCACAGTAATGGAGGTGTAACTATTCTTAAATATTATATATAACTCAAGCGAGCAGAATTTCAAACCATTGTGTACACAAAAATGGTTACATTTTTCATTATTAATATTTTTGATAAGTGGAGGCGCCATATAACGATTTGCACTACCAGTACTAAGTAGAACGAAGAATATTTCGTTTGAGCATTTGTTATTAACTCAAAGCCATTTAATACGAGGGCTGTTCAATAAAGAATGATCACAATTTTTTTGACAACGTACCTTTATTCATACTCATAATTTTGATGGTCCTTCTCAAAATAGTCTCCCCTGAATGCGCTGCACTTGTCCCAAAATTTCTGCCAGTCTTCAAAGACATTCTGGAAACCATTTTTGAGAGATCCTTCAAAATCGCCTCCGCAGCCTTTACCACTGCTTCTGATGATGGATAATGCCTGCCACGAAGGCGTTTCTTCAAGTTAGGGAATAGGAAAGAATCACATGGGGCTAAATCCGGACTATAGGGAGGGTGAACGACGCACTTCACGTTGATTTTTGCAAGATACTCAGAAACAACATTGTCAATATGCGGCCGCACACTATCGCGGTGCAGCATCCAGCCTGCTTCACGGAAATGTGGTCTTTGGCGCCTAATATGGACTTGCAATGTTTTCAGGACATCCCTGCAGTATTGTCTAGTTACTAAAGTGTGTGCAGGTACAACATGCTGATAAACCATTCCAATATATATTCTATATATATAGAATATCAAACAATGAGGTGACCATAACTTTCCCAGCAGAAGCAACCACTTTTGCTTTTTGGGGGGTTGGTGATGAAGGAGATTTCCACACTGAGCAGACAAGCAGACCAGCTTGCGAATGTCCTTTTGTTCGGTAATCAACAGTCTTGGAACCCATCGCGCACAAACAGGTCTCATGTGTAATGCTTCTGTCACCAACGTGTGGGTGGCACCCAGTTAAATGATCAGTATTTCTGAAAGTGATCTTAAGGTAATTCGTCGATCCTCTCTCGCAATGGCAGCAGCAGTGTTGATGGTTTCTTCCGAAAGAGCAGTAGCTGGAACATCGGGTCCACCTTTTTTGAAATTGATTGTCTCCCCTCTTTAAACATTTTAACCCACCTTCGAGCAGTGCTGTAGGGAAAACAGACACTCCATAGGCCTCCTGTAGCATTGTATAGGCCTCAACTGAAGATTTGTTTAGACGAAAGCAGAATTTCAAAGCCGCATGTTGATCTTCGTGTGTTACCTCCATTGCAGTGATAGGCGATACTGAACATGTCTGAACTTGCCTGGTTCTTACAGGCGGGAACCAGGAGTACCAACAATGAAACTACTACGGTATGTTTGTTTCACATCAAGCTAACAGACTATAATAATATTGAATTCTAGTGCGAAAAATTATGACCGTAAAAATTATGATCGTTCTTTATTGAACAGCTCTGGTATTACTGAAATCCATTAATATTTAAACTTTCATAAACGATCATTCAGTTATACTGCTTTAAAACATTGTGATGTTAAATATCTGTGCAGTGAAGGCATGCTATATCTTCAAAATTCAGAAGACTGGTAGCATATTTTTTAATGTAATTCATGTTTTATTTGTGATTTAATTTAACGAGGTCTGTATGTTTTTCTAATTACTTTGTGAAGCTATTAATATCACTTATTCATAATTATTAATTTTGGTTACAAAGTTTTTCACACTTTAAATTTCAAAATTATACGAATTGATCTTTATTTTTCATTAAAGTAACCTAATTTTAAAATGTTTAGGAACCATGGTCAAGTGATTAGACCACTCACGTCCCATCAAGGCACTTTTGATTGCTGGAGGTCATGTAAATGCACTAAGTTTATTGGTGTTTTAACTAAAAATGCCAAAGTTATTCTAACACGCAAATAAAAAGTTTGGGACAAGATGGCGTCTCAACGGTATCCTCCAAATTCTCCTACCGTTCAATCCAGCAACTGGAATTTCAGTTTCATATCATCTTGATCACTATTACATCAGTAACAGGACTGGCTCTATTCCTAAAAGATCTCTCACTTCTAACGCCTTCCTTTTCATTGACAGACCTGTAACTCAAAGGTGTGACACGTGGGGAATTTGTCTTACATACAATGAGTTCAAAGAAAATGAAGTGTAATGCGTAGTGTTTTATGCCCACTTTTACTAAATACGGCACCGTAAGCGATGACACTAATGATACATGAGGTGAAGATAGAGCATAGGTGGAATGAGACGGCGGGGAAACCGGAGATCTCGGAGAAAACCAGCCCAGCACCACGTTTCCGCCACAAATCTCACTTTGCGTCGCCTGGGATCGAACCTGGGCTGCCTTGGTGAGAGTTGAGCGGTCTAACCAGTCAGCCAGAGCTCGGCCAAGGAGAGCAGGTCGAGTAAGTCGTTTATTATGAAATGCCTAAGGTGTTCACAGTTGCTTAAAAGCTCCACTCGTCTAAAAGAATTTTAAAATTGTGTCTGTGATAAATTCTTTCCAGATTAGTCTTTTTATTTCAATAAGTTCACTGACGATTTAATAAACAATATTTTTATACGGATAAATTATTAGTCTGTATCATAGAACGAGTACATTAGAATTTTCTAACTGAATTATGGGAAAATCTTTCCAAAATTTAAGCTCATGATTAGGGGGCGGATTGTTTCCCTATTTGCCTATTTTATTCCTTTGTTCAGAAACGTAGGCTTTTAAGTTATAAGTACGTCTCCTACAATGTTTAGCCTAATTCCTTAGTTTTATAGTGCCTATAAATGCCTATTTCATACGTTTGTGCGTATTCTACTTATTAGTGCCTAAAACTGCCTTTTGGCCAATTGCTTCTGCTTGTAATTTGTGACAACTTTTGCATTTGTTAGTTTTAACGTGAAGTTTTCGGGGAAGAGAAATTTCTTACTGTAGCACATTGGATAGACAAGAAGGAACTTATTAAGGAGACACATCTGTGTAAATTTGCCCAGAGATTATAACAATACCAAATTTAGTATTTTGTCTTAAATTTAATATAGACCTACTTCATTAATATAAAGTTATTTTTTCTAGTATCACTACAGAAAACGTCACATGACTATTTAATTAACCCTAAACCTGTAACGTATTTGCTATTACTTAATGCTAACCTCAGATGTCAGATTTCATATTTTATACATTTTTCTAAATTCAAAATGTTCCGCGGGGTGCACTTTTCTATTAATATGTATGAAATTCCAAACATGCCTATAATGCAAACTGCATATTAAGGTACCCATTTACACTTCTTGTATTTTTGTGATTTGTATTGAAAAGGATCGTAATGCTTACTTCAAATTGAAAACGCTTAGGAAAATCAAAATTGTTAAATAGGTATGATTATTTTTTCCCCTTCGTTGATATGGCGAAGACAAATATTTCATATAGGTACAGCTCAATAATAGGTTAAAATGGATACGGTAACTTATTCCCTAAGCGTTTAATTTTTAAAATTAAAATATGCGCTACATTCTGAAAATCGCCTGTAATTTAGACATAAAATGTTTATTCCTCAGAAACTATTGTAACTAGAAAGCTGAAACTTGATATTATTCTATGCTTGATCGATCACAAAAATAAATGGAAAAAATTTGAAACAAATCTAACAAAAGCATCAGATATTTCAATTTTCACCCTTAAGCCCACCAGCAAACGCATGTGTTTGTTTTTTTGACATAGTTAATCACTGCACACCTTTCTAAACATTATGGTTCTTACTTAGTGAAGTGGATTTATATATGTTAGCTATACGACATTATTATTTATTTTAACTTACTGAGGAGTCATTTATGAAATTTGGAATAAATGTAGAGCTAGTTCACCTAGGGAACCGCAAAATAGTATGTGTTTAGCGAATTTGTTGCATCATATTGTTATATTAAATTTATAGCGCATTTTAGGAGCCATTTTACTAAAATTGTGCATTTATAAGTGTTTACTTAGCAAATTTTTAGTGTCTATTTAAGTGCCTATTTTGCCAACTTTTAGTGCCTTTTTGCCTGCCTATTTCACACATTTTAGTGCCTATAAATCCGCTCACTAAATTCATTATTTATGAAGTCCATTTACTCTTTTTGTGTATCCCCTGTCAATACGCCTAAACTGAGTAAAATATACATTAACATAGAAATGGTGCACAAAAGCATCATTTTACACTAAATAGTAAATATCTAAGAAAACCATAAGCATCGTATCCATTAATATATTTAACACAAATATATAAATAGTGTCTGCTTTACACCACGTGACACGTTATCTTTTTAAACTCGAATAATGAATTAAATTCATTTACCTATTTAAATTCTTTGTGAAATCATAGTATAATTATGCAGAGCACATCTATGATTAAACGTCCTCTTTTAGACTTATTACCACAATTTCGCAAAATTTAACGTATTAGAATTTCAGAGATGTTTACTCATCCACGTATTCTACATTCTGCAAACATGGCACAGCCAATAGATATGTTTCGCAGTTGAACAATTAAAAAGGTCAAGTAAATTTTTGAAATAATCATAGTAAGTTAAATTTTAAAAGTGTTATGTTCCTTTTGACTCTCTAAAATATCTTTATGAATTACATAATTGTTGAAAAAGTATATAAAACACGATGTTGACAAAATCTAGAAGCCCTTAATTTATACTACAAAACAGAGGTGAAGCTAGTGAATATGCAGATTTCACATTTACGTTCTACAAAATGCAGAAAATGCGGCATAGAGACATAGAACAACTATTATTCTTAGCTGTTAATTATAAAATACAGCTTGATCGGTTTCTAATGTTAGAATGTTCCTCTCGTTATACAATTATTAATATGATTCTAAGGAACTTTAATGTAGAATAAGTATAAATGAAATAAAATAAAACTTTTTTACGATGGGTTGCAAATAAGACATTAGCATGACGTAGTATTATGAAAGTATATAATTTTTCCTATTCTAGAATTAAAGCTTTGAAGTTTTATTTAAGTCTTTCAATAATTTATGAATTAAAACAAGGCACTTTAGGGTTCATGCGAGGCAGAAAAAATGTGAGTCTTTTCAATGAATTATCTAGATCCCTTCCGTGGTTTCTGAGGTTGCACATAGGCAGGAAACTGTGGCTAGGAACTTCTTTTTCAGAAACTGCCTGAAAGAACCTTAGCCCTCCGTCCAACAACAAAACAAGTATTCACTGCTTCTCATTTTAATGGTGGTCCTCATATGCACATTACATAGTTTTCCATAAAGCGAGTGGCGGTTTTATATTTCCACACAAACAATTGAGTGTAGATCAAAAGACTTGTATCATTTTCGTTGCCCTAAATCCACAATTTAGAGCGGTGTGGAGTTGCAGTGAAATCATCGTTGTTTTAATTGCGACGAGTAACGAATGTTTAGTTGGATGCAGGCTCACGTTAAAACAATATTGGATATCCACAGTACATTACATATATGTGTAATCTCTCCCCTGGGCTACCGTGGGCAGAATGGAAAACTGAGGCACGTATAAATCATTGGCTAACCACATCGCCGAGACGCTCAACATATTTTCACTTATATGCTGGAGGAATTCCAACTGTTATCTCTTACACAATCGAATATGAAAACAGTAATATCTACAGAGCTCATGACAAAAATTATGATGTGCTACATTCACTTGAATTTCCCAACCCGGTTTGCAATTTTGTTATAGATAAAAAAGGAATAATGTAAGACACATGTTTCCGAACGGACGTCACATATCCTCTATTGTGTTTCCATGCAACTACAAGAAACAACTAAATATCTAAAGGAATTCGAAAGAATAACAAAGCAGTAACAATTAGAGCGGTTTACAACAGTTATTTTGGAAACAGCCTATGATAGAAAGAGTTATTTGGAACAAATTGTTCTACTTATCCCACAATTGTAGTTTCAGAATCCCTCTACACCGATGGTTTCTACGTGTGCTTAAATCTGACAAACTAAACTTCAGAAGATTTTTCGGTTTTAAGAAATTCCTTCAGAATAAAATTTCGTTATACCAGCGGCGCTAACGTGAGTATTTAATATGAGCGACCTGGTATTTAACAGCGTCGTTAACAAAATAAATATTTATTTTGTTATTTGAAAACGAGGTTATGTGTTCTGAAAGCAGAAATTAATTTTCGTACTCGTAGAAGACGAGTTCTGCTGCCAAGCCCTAGAACTGTTACTTCTAACACTAGAAGTAGACCGGATTAAAAATTCGAGCCCCTCCCGTAGAAGAACTTTTCGGATTGGGTTGGCCTCGGTGCGGTAAAGATTCTCGATAGCCATAGTTACTGTGTATGCGTGACTGAAATTAGGAGACGCCCCGGAAATATCTGGTACCACCCAAAACAGCTAATACCATAATATGCTAGACAAGCTCTGGATTAGAGAGAATAGCACTAAGCCTGGGACGGGTGGGAGGAAGAAGATATGAAATAAGGGCAAAGGACGGAAGGAAAGGCAAGGATAGAGCAGTTTGTGAATAAATGGCGGGGGAAACCGAAGAACCTGAGAAAGTTTCCCCAAAATCAACTTTGCCACCGCAAATAGGATTGTGCGATAGAGTCTGGCTTGTTTATAGGAACTATTGTTATCGACTCGGCCCAAAATTATTTTATGTATTTTTGTTTGTAAATAGAAGCTCACTGTAAGCATTGAAAATTGTTATATTCAAACTATTATTTGACATACTTGACTTAGCGAAGTCTAGATTTTTTTATGCAGTAAAAGTGTGTCTACCTTTTAAGCTTTAATAATGTGAAATGAAATGTGTAGTGTTTAACGCCCGCTTTTACTACATACGGCAACGCAGACGGTGACACACATGCTACATGAGATGAAGATGGAGGACAGGTGGAATGAGATGGCGGGGGAAGCCGGAGGTCCCGGAGAAAACCCGCCCCAGCGCCGTGTTGTCCACTACAAATCTCACTTTAAGGTTGCCTGGGATCGAACCCGGGCCGCCTTGGTGAGAGCCAAGTGGTAAGGTTTAATAGTTATGCAAAAAACATTCATAATAAAGAGGAATTAAATGGATATTTTCATAATGTTTAATACAGGGTGTTTATAAATGATAATCGCAGCTTTTAACTCTTTATAATATTTATTATATTCAACTTACTTATAAATGATATGTCTTGTGAAAAAGCAACATAAACAGTTTTACCAAGAACCTTATAAGTGTTCAATGTGACTACCCTTTTTCACACGGCACACATCAAGTCTATAGCCGAGTTCTTCCCAAACGTTGATAAGTGTGTATTCGGTAATTGCAGCAACAGATGCTTCAGTCCGGTTTCTTAATTCAGTGAGGTCAGTTGGTAGTGGAGGTACGTACACACGATCCTTGATGAAACCCCAAAGGTAAAAATTCCATGGCGTTAGGTCAGGAGAACGTGGAGGCCACGCATAGCAAGCCCTGTCATTGGGGCCCTTGCGGCCTATCCAGCGCTTGGGGACAGTGACGTTCAACCAATCGAGTACTTCATTATGCCAGTGAGGTGGCGCACTATCTTGCTGGAAAATAAAGTTCTCTGGCTCATTTTCTTCCAACTGAGGGAAGAGAAATTATTCTAGAGTATCAAGGAAAGTAGTGCCAGTTACAGTAGGTTGACCAAAAAAGAACGGCCCATAAACTTTTCGCCGGGATATGGCACAAAAAACTTTCACTTTAGGGGAATCTCTTTGCATTTGTGCCATCTCGTGAGGATTTTCTGAGCCCCAGATGCACACATTATGAGTGTTAACATGTTCACTAAAGTGAAGACAGCACGATCCATAAAATCGTCATCGTGTTGAAACATGTCGTTTCCGAAGTTGGCACGTAATCCGTGGTCTGTCGGCTTTAGAGCCTGTAATAACTGTAAACTGTAAGGAAATAGCCTGATGCTTTTCCTTGCTGTTTTCCAGACAGTTGACACAGGAAATTTTTATTCACGACTAGTCTTCCGGACTGATTTCTTTGGGCTACGAGTGAACGACTCTCTCACACGCTCAACAGTCTCTTCACTTATTCTTGGTCGTCCCATGCTCCCCCATTTACAAAGGCAGCCGGTGTCTTCAAACAAATTATACCATTTACGAATGCTATTATCATCAGGAGGATCACAACCGAACTTAATGCGAAACGCATGTAGCACAGTAACTACAGATTCGTTCTTTGCAAGGCCACGCCGTGGCTCAGTGGTTAGACCGCTTGGCTCTCAGCAAGGCGGCCCGGGTTCGATCCCAGGCGACCGCAAAGTGAGATTTGTGGTGGACAACATGGCGTTGGGGCGGGTTTTCTCCGGGACCTCCGGTTTCCCCCGCCATCTCTTTCCACCGGTGCTCCATCTTCATCTCATGTACCATCAGTGTCACCGCCTGTGGTGCCGTATGTAGTAAAAGCGGGCGTTAAACACAACACATTTCATTTCGGTCTTTGCAAACTGCAAAACACAAAACGCATTTTGTTTACTAGTCGCCATCTTTGCTACTACTGCTGTCTAGCGGATTGAGGCAGAAACATTGCACGGACATGCGCACTGGTGCCAACAAACAAAACTTTTTGAGTTGATTTTTCATTTGACATATCATTTATAACTGCAAGTTGAAGGTAATAAATATTATAAAGAGTTAAAACCCCGATATTCATTTATATACACCCTGTATACACATTTCATGTTACCTGTATATGGCATTTTAATGAACACTGTTGAGAGTCATCTTCAGGAGATAAAGATGTTCGAGACTTTACCATATAAAGCGTAATTTGGGTTGTAAACTTTTCTTGGAAATGTTTCTTGATATATTTTTAACTTCTGTATTGAGTTCGATAATAAACCGAATTTCATTTCTCGCGTTTTGAGAATTTGGGTTTTTACATGGACTCGCATATTCAATTTATTAGAAATACTTTTGTGGATTCAATGATCTCAAAATCTAAGTTAGTGTCCATCGAGATACCGGAATATAATTTCTGGGAGGAAACCAATACTTTATCTACTATGTCTATGGTATAAAAATGAAAATGAGAGAGGGATTTATAAACATAAAAATAATAAATAACTTTAGGATGGAAAATAATACACACGTGGAGCTTAGCTCATCAGTGAAATACCTATCCTTAATAAACAGTGTTTTATAAAAGTTAACAACTCAACTTAAAAAGATATTAATCTAAATAGAAGATTTTAATGTATTATCTTCATTTATTTTATCAATTAGCGTTTATAAATTTAAAAACTTTTAACATTGTCAGGACAGAGCTCCTAATATCGTCATAATAAGTTAGATCTGATATGCTATGGAAACAAAATTTTTATAGTTGTATTTTTGCGTTAAAGAAGTAAAATATTAACTTCATAGATTTATGCTCTTCTTTTAATTCCACTCAATTATTTACTAAAAATTACTATTAGAATAATAATTATAACGGTGATTCCTTGGAGGGTATTCACAGTTCTATGCACCACATAATTAATGACAGTACTAGTATTTACAAACCGCTACGAGCTTACAATTGTAGGATGGATCTCCATGTATATTTCGGTTTAGCTGGAAACATTAACTGCTCATTAAGTTAGCGAAATCTAGGATATCATTATTAGAATAGTTCCCCCATTTCATGACACCAACGAGGATAACAACATTCATTTGTTTCGCTAATGTATACACTAACGCTGTTGCATTCAACATCGAATTATTGCGTTTTCGCTCAGAACGGATATTAAACTTGCCGCACCGAATTCACTTAGAAAAGGTAATAAAATGCATCAGATATCTAAGAGAAAAGAACAATGGAATGGTATTGTTACAACGATTTTATTTGCTGAGGTGGGTTTTTACTGTAAGCTCTGTGTAAAATAGAGAGAAACCATCAGTAGAATAAACCTAACTGATCTGTCTGTAACATTTTATGGCCTCTACCACTTAACTTTGATAGAGGAAGTGTAAAATTAAGTATATATGCTTCACTAAAAGACATCTTTTGAGGTTAAATGTAACAGAAAAGAATCTCGAAAGGGCTGTGGAGAGGGAGAGAGAAACTGCAATATATCCACCAAAAGACGATATCAATTTTTGCATTAAATTCAAATATTCAAGTATACTATACAAAATTGGCCTTAACATTACGCCCACCTCCACGTCAATCTACCCTTTACATACAACGATTTTCCGTTTATTTTGTTTTCACAGAAATATTTTGCTCTGAAAATGTTTTCAGATAGAAGCATTTTGCGAAAACATTTGCGGTAATCACTTAATATATCAAATTACCATTTATGCATAAACACAAACACTAAGATCTTTAATGAGAGTTAAAATTTATAATTCCAAATTGTATTTATGATGAAATTTTTATAATGAAATAATTTACTTTCTCTCCTATTCAGGTGTCCAACAAAGTTAAAATGAAATCAATGTCAAATCAAAGTCATCATTTACTCTTTACATACCTGGAGCTTCTTGCATTTTGTGATGTAGTCAGTAAATCTGTACATAGAATTAATATTGTTGATTAATCTATATCATTCATAGCTATGTCCACATGACCTTGTATATAAGAACATGTTCCATATTGTCACGAGGCATGGTTATGCCACTTGTAAGCGAACGCCGAGAGAGAGAGAGAGAGAGAGAGAGAGAGAGAGAGAGAGAGAGAGAGAGAGAGAGAGCAATAGAGGGAGAAAGGGATAGGGACAGTTCCATGGCGTCCTCCGTACTTCACGAAAGATCGTGCTAGTACGTGAAGCTTTGTGAGCTGTCGAGAAACTTCCCCGAACCGCTCGTGTATATATTGGACATGTGACAGACGGACTTGATTGCGTACCTTTACGTCTTTCTGCTGATATCAGAGTTGTACACGTATATTTCTACGGAAATAAAGAGCAATTTGGAATTTCTGCAATTTGGAATTTTAATTTCACGAACCCATAAATTCACAATATAGGAGAGTTCGGAAGAACTCAGAACAGAATTGTCCACTCCAGTCCATATGTTACGTAACAGGTGACTGTTCGAACATCCAATGTGACCAGTAGGGGTTTGATACTTTGGCATTGTTACTACAACTAAGGTTCCCTATGAATACCAATGTTGTAAGTGAAAATTTTTTGTTTCTTAAATTAAATAAAGAAGCTTAACTGCAACATCAAGTAAATAAATAATAATGATGCTGAATACTATCACTTAGGTTACTGCAAGCGTTACACATTCACAACGTTCAATCAAAGTGGATCACAACTGAAATACTTAACCCTAACTCATAACTAAACTACACTCGGGATTGTCCACTGAATTTTATAAACTCTTCTCAGATGTCTACAATACTCTAGTCCTTAAGTAAAACCAAATTTGCAGAAAAGGAACCTACTTGAAATTGCCGAAACCAATTCCGCGGAGCACATAATGACTATTATTCCAACGGGTTACTGTTCTGAAAAGCACAGCCCGGTCGTTAGCTACTTCTAGGTCATGACCGCTGGTTACCTCACGCAGGGAGCAGAATAACAATAATAATAAAATGTAATTTCAGAGGAATAGGGTATAATTTATATTGGAAGGAGCATTTTGAATGGTGCAAAAGTTGAGAAAAACATGAGCATGAGCTTTATCGTGGACTTCCCATGGCGGAAAGGTGATTGTAGATGTGGAGTGTTTTCTACCAGTGTTATTCTTTCTTCAATGTCCTCTAATTTCATTTCGCTGTTTCATGCTACAGGACGATTTCAGTGCTTTGTCGCTCGAAGTTTCTCACTGTCAAGTAGAGCTGTTCCTGAAGCAGATCTTCATCCTTCGTTGGTTTAGGCAGGTCGACGTCGAGCGCTTCTCAACCGGGGTGGCGAAGCCAGTAACTTTTAGGGAACTGTGCTTCTTTTCCGCACACGTTATCCAATCCTGTAGCCAAGGTCATTAAGTTCATCCATACTTCCCGAATGTAAAAATGATCCAATTGAACTTCGGGGTGCCAAGTCTGCTCTCCATTACCTAATTTACCCCTACATAAATCTACCTAGTTATCATATAGGTGCAAGAAAGAAATATCCTTACTTTTTATAATCATAAAGAATTTCAGCGATACAACAACAATACGCCTAAAGTACGGAGCTTAAAATACAAACTTGTAAAAATACTACTCGTATTATCATCGTTTAACTTAACAAATACATTTGAACTCCAGGTCGACAAGTTTGACAAAGGTGGCCTCTAAAGAAATCGAGCAACATTAAATTAAATTTTATTTCTTTCAGGAAATAGCGTCACTTGTGAGACCTTTCAAACTCCAAACTTCTGTGTGACATAAACCCCTTCCGGAAATTAAGAAGGCTGCAAATTTGACTTGTCTTTAACAGGAATTTTAAAACACATCTACATGTCCCCTGCGGCACATGAATGTAAAAAATAAAACATGCACCGCACAGAAGTTGTTGCATTAAAATCGCTGAAGAGTTGGGCTAACGTTTCCTCCCTAGTGAGTCTGTTTTTACTCCTCCCCTCATTTGTAATAATACCAATGGAAATGTAACTTCCAGCCCTCTAAAACAAGAAAGTCGCGGCGCGCCCATATGCGCTCTAGGGAATCTCCCCCAAAAACACATTAAGCAAATTAATGATTACTTTAACTGCTGTTGCTCTGTAAACAAACCGAACTGAGTGGTAATTCAGATTGAGTCACGTCAGACGGATATTCTGTTTACATGTAGAATGGACCAAAGTGCATTAACATCGTGCATTATTGAATAAATATTGTTGTTCACAAAATTCAAGTTTCAAGATCGTTTTATTATCGTATACACAGTAAAACCTCGTTAACTAGGACCTATTTAACCCGGAAAACTTTTGAAAAAATATCTGTCGTTTAAGGCACTAAATGAAGACTTGTTTTACAGACGATAAATTGATATTCTTTACAGGTACACCACTCGACTTCTCTACCCAGAAGGAGAGTTCATCACACTCATCCTACCTGCCTGGGACTACGACAGAAGAGAAACTTTGATAAAGTCTTGGAAAAAGTTTTGCTCTGGTGTGTGACTTGCCAGAAAACAAGATTGAAGAAGAACAAATAAGTGTGGAAGAAGATTTTATAGACAGTTTTAAAGATATGGATGGTTCTTCTGATGTTGATTAAGCAGCTATTGACAACTGGCTGCCAATAGACAATGACAGAGGTTATAAACCAATTACACAGGAAGGGATTATCGCATCTTGCAGTGTTACCATGCAAGAAAATGAAGAGAATTCCGATTCAGACAGTTTTGATGAAACAGCTGTGGTTATGGCACATGCACAAGTAGTATATACTAATGCTTTATTTCTAGAGTCAAGTCGAAACATTGCCAAATAAACCTAGTGGATGCTACATCGTGCTGCTCGTAAGCGATGCACTAAACTGAAACAGAAGGTCGCCGGACTTTTTAATACTAACTAGTTTGTAGCACGGTGCAAATAGGCTATTACAATACATACAGTGTACGTGTCTTTATGAATTGAATTGAATTATTTATCGTGCATATTCCAAAATGTTACCATATACAACTTTTGGCTTCATTTACTTGTCTTTACCTTGTTGCTACCTTGGCTTACATGACACCCTAGTCTTCTGGTCTGCCAGGTAGCTCTTAAACTCCATGCCTCCTTGTTACTTAATCAGTCCCATTCTTCCCCCTCATCTTCCTTTCTTATACTCTTTACATTTCTGGCCCATTTTTCTTTTATTTTCTGCAAGAACTCACAAATACTTCTTACCTTCTTTTTCTCCTTTCCCGATAACATTTTTATAGCTACTATCCTCTCTCTATTTTCTCCCATTTTTCCTCCTAAACCTTTTTTCCTCTACATTGCAATCTCCTCGAATTCTGTTACATAGTGTTCTATGCTTTCATTCCCACCAAACAATTCACAAATTCCCTTTTCCCTACCTCTTAACCCTCTTAGGAATATTGTTCCTCTTCTCCCCCAAGCTAACCCTTCTCTCTCTTGCCTATTGTAGTAATCTACATATGCCTATCGTCCTCAATTTCTTTTTATTTTCTTGTAAAATTGTAATGATATCATATTTTTAGAGTTCCCCATATTTCCTGCCTTTCTGTATCTTCTATTCTGCATTTTACCAATTTACCCACATCGCTTGTATTCCTTTCCTCTAATCTCCATGTATCTCCCATTCCTATTTTTTCCATAATTCACCCTATCTCTGCCCACCAATTATTTTAGTTCTATAATCAATTTTGCTGTCTCATGCACAATTTCATATTTTCCCCTTCTTCTTTGGCCAAGGACCTGTTACAACATTTTATTATTCTTTCCATTCTTATTCCACATCTTGTCTTTCCTAATTCTACTAAAGCTACTTCCCTAGGTGCTGACCTTGGTAAGCCTAGTAGCTCTTTACAAAACCTTCTGTAGTTTTGGTCCACCGCTTTGTCTACCTCTGTGCCCCCCAGATCTCCACTGCATAAAACATTTTCTAGCCACTTGGTTGTCATTTATAGCTTATATTTGCGTATTCTGATCCCATTCATTGCCGCCTTTCCTTTTGCTTCAATTTTTCTCCTGTGTGCTCCCCACTTTCCATTGTTATTCAACCTCACTCCTAAGTATTCAGGTAAATGTGTGACGATAGTAATTCTAAAACTGCATTAAAATATTATACTGCTGTACATGCACTTTTATCGTTTTCCGTCATTCTCCGGATAACCCGTATTTTCAGTAAATCAGATCAACGCTGGTCCCAAATGTTAAACGTAGTTCTACGGTATATTAATTGGAATTAGAGAGAGAGAGAGAGAGAGAGAGAGAGAGAGAGAGAGAGAGAGAGAGAGAGAGAGAGAAATCCTTAACTGAACAATGAGAGATCAATTAAATATCAAACTGGTAGAATGGTACCAACAGTAATAAATCAAATGTAATGAAAATTATCCATTGTTGGTCACATTTCCTTTCAGAAAACTTATATGAGATTTAATTTAGGTTGGCAATATCTAAAACACTTGGAGCCGTCGAGCTGGTATATATGCTTACGTTTCTATTTGTCGAAGGACAAGTGTTCTATGTATTTCGTTTGCTCAGTATCTGCATTTTGATTATGATTTTTCGTTGTTTATGGTGTTCGTTCAATATATGTGTTATTTCAGGCATACCTCTGCCTTCTGTTCTTGTGGTGGGCAAGAACACGTGTGAACGTGTGTACTACGCATTCCACTTCTGAGTAATACCTGTGAACTTCAAGTAAGTGTTATTTGTACGGCATTTACAGGTATTCTGTTTGCTAGTCACCAGCAAAAACTAGGGTTCTCATACGTTTGAAATATTACTTACTTCCTAGCTATAAAGCCGTCATATAAACTTTGGAGCATTGTCTTTAACAACCCAAGTTGAAAAGAGTCACATGGTGAAATAAGAGCCATTTTCCACTTAACACTTCAAACATGGAGTACAGAAAGAGTATGAACTGTGCACTGTAAACCTCTGTGTTTATTTTTGCTAATAAAAGGTTGGAAAGAGAATGTTTAATTAACTTTAACTCATTGTCCCTAATTTCTATTTGCACAGTATGGACTATTTTAATTTGTTCACAGTGAAGCTAAGAAGCTTGGTAGAAAAAATGTACTTTGGGATTTGATAGTAAACCTATCTTATCGTGAAGACATAGCAGTCATCCAGACACTTCCACTACATCTGCCATGTTTTAATACCTGGAGCAGCTTGGTCAGGAGCTATCAGGGAAAGACAAGGACACAGCAAGCTTCTCACATTATGTTTATTTCAAATGCATTAATCCCTGGTATATTGCGATAAACTCTAGTAGCAGGAGTTGGGTCATGGCTGAAATATCTTAGGATTGGAGATGCGTGATTGGCCTCAGCTGATAATACAACACGTTTGTCCGGGAGAGAGGTAGCGTTGGCAGATAGTTTATTCAAGGTCTCGGAACGTTTCCTCTTCTGTTTTTCACTGAGAGCAAGACGTGAAGTGAGAGTTGGGAAAAATTTGTTCTTTCTGTCAGGAGATGTTCGATTAGTTTGACTTTCATGAAACTGGAAGTGTTAATGATAAGAAAGGCCGGAAGAGATGCTCGTATACGATACAAGTTAGCTGGACATAGGGTATGACATCAAATATACAGCATGGTCATCAAATGTGCAAACTTCGAAAACAACGTAACATAGTACTCTGAGAACTAGTGAAGCACTGCCTTGCAAGTGCATGCAGACGCAAGGTCAAGGTGTAGTATAACGAAACTGTTTCGTTTCTTCTGACAGTGTGGCAGCTGTCGTGGTCTTGATGTACCAACCTGCAGTTATTCACCTAACAGTACATTCCATGTGCAGTTTACCTATGGGAAAACGCACACGCCCCCGGCCTTTACAGATAAGAAGCGAAAACGGTGAAAATAATATCACAGAACCATAGTTCTCTCTTGACATAAAACGTTTAAAATTATCCATAGATAACTTTTAGTCGTCTTTATCAATAAACAGAATTTCTTACCGTTACGTACAAAGAGCTATAAAGTATTTGGATTAAAAACCTATAAATGTACAGTAGTGCAAGAGATTAAATCGGACGTTTCTGGCTTAGGATTGGATTTTGTGAATGGATTTTCAATGAGGTGCATGGTGATACTAATCTCATTTACGCGAACATGCAACCGACCGACAGACAGACAGATCGAGGTGCTGGAACGCTATACAATCTAATTTAGAGTTCTTTTATTGGTGGACTGGTGGTAATGGGTAGCTATCGGCCGAGCTGAAATCTACCTTAGCCGCGGTGACGTGGTATACGGATGATCTAATACACAGAAATATAAAATAAACACATTGTTTGACGTCCAGAACAAGTTATAAGCGACATAGTATTTAACAATGTCACAATTGCTTCAAATTGACTGTTTAAAATGTCTCCATAATGTGTACCACCATTTGCAGCACCACTTATTGTCAGATATCGTAAAGTGGGAAGACTATACACGCAATCCTCTAAATAATAGATGAGTGTCAGATAAATTCAGAACTTTTATTACCAGTTTTTTATTTTTCACAGATTTTAGTAAAGTGCTGAAGTGCAGATATACTTGTAAACAGTGCTTTTTATGCAATTGCGTGACAAAATCGCACATGATATTCAGTTTTTGTTATTCTATGTCGCAGTAAGGAACCTTCTTGATAACGTTCGGGAACTGTTAAATTGAACTAAAACTAAATTTAAATAAAACAATAACAGACAATGAATGTTTTATCTTAAATATTCAGTTATGAAATTAATGTAAAAATTCTATAGTTGCAGAAATCTAGATTATTAGCCACAAGAGAAGGCTCAGTATTTGTCAAAACATTCAGAACGAAAACTAAGTAACATGAGCATTTTAAGTTGTAACGGGAGTTTTTGTTGGAAATGAGTTTTGTTTTCTGATCTGAGTATTAGTAGGCAATGTAAGGACAATATAAAAATGATGAACGGATGCTAAGAGAAGAAAATCAACAATATTGCTTGATGTGAAAAGATAGAAAGTTTTACATAGTAATGGAAAAGCAATAATCTTCAGAGATGTGTTCTGTAATCTTGTTAGTGAAGAGTAGACGTGCAGGAGTAAAGAGTTTTATGTAATTAATGGAATCTTTTTATTAAAAAAGTAAGAATATATCGATATGATGGAGGTAACCTGCAATGATTGACTAGGAAAGAAAGTTCAAGGAAAATGTAATCCAGATAACACAATTAAATTATTTGTTACAAAATTGGACTTCTCCAAAATTGTATTTATTTCACTCTGAACCACACCTGAAAACGAAAGATCTCATGACTCTTATTTAAAATAAGATGATACAATTGTTGACCAGAAGAAACTGATAGCCGTAAAACTCGCACGAGAAGAGAAAGAATTGTGCTTCCAACATAGAAATTTTGTTTCAAAGTGAATGTAATAAAAGTGACCAAGAAATAAAATATTTTATTTATTTATTATTATTTTTTCAACAGAGAGTGGGGAAGAGAAAGCTATGTATACCAATGCAACAGGCATGAGAGGGAAGGAATCGCTTTGATAAGAAAGGGATCAATGTTATAAAGGGGACAAAGAACTAGCAGGTTAGAAATATGGAAATTCTGTGGAGAAACAGAAAGTAAAGTTCACATTCTGAAAGAATTTAAAGAGCTAGCAGCATGGAGACAGAAGGTGTGGAAGAAGAAAAGGTGAAAAAATGCATAGTGAGTTGCTAATTAATTATAAAAAAGGGTACGGGAGAAATGAAAGTAGAAATATAAATATGGGGAAACTATTTGGAAAAGTAAAGAGAAGTGGATGAGGAAAGTAAAACTGGAAAAGAAAAATGCTGGGGCAAAAAGAAGAAACAGATAGGAAAGTGGGGTAAATGACGGAAGGGTAACTATGCTATTCAGCAATACTAGAAGACCCGGGTGCCAAGCAGGCTAAGCTAGCTGGAGTAAAAGTTGGCACCAAGCAATTTATACAACTAGGTTAAGATAATGTGTATAAAATACTGCAAGTAGCAAGTTGTATGAATAAATTCTGTTCTATTCTATTCTTATTTGTGTCTGAAAAGACAACAAGAAATAAAAGAAGTGAAATGTTGATTAGAATACTTATATTAAAGACACGAAATATGATAGTGGATTTAAGGAGTAACCACTGCCGTATAAGACATGCGCGATGAAGTATTTAGCCACTGTAAATTTAACGTCATAGCTCCAGACTTAAAAAATGTGAAGGTCCTTAAAACAGAAACTGAAAATATGAAAAATTTAGGTATGTTTTTCTTCTCTTATTTACTTATACATTATTGTTTTGCTAATTTTAATATGTATAAATCTGTGGAAAACTTGTTTAACTTATTTTCTGTAGGTGTATAGGTGTTTACTAAATTTATACTAACTTCGTAATTTGTAAACTCTTAAGTTTGTATTCCGTTTAGAATTGTCTCCTAAGAGAATATATCCTTTTAATCCATTGAGTTCACTTGTTTATATATAAGGTTAAAGGCTCGTAAACCAGAGGTAAGATTAAGAAATAATCAATTGTGATATGTGTTTGCAAGATGGCCGTGTTCCCCTATGTTGCATCCGTTCTATAGCTAAATATTCTTCGTGGTAAATAAAAGTACAAAATATCACCCACCAACTTTATAAAATACATGCTATGTAATGCATTCGTTGATCACATAATTCGTGTTTTGTTTTAAAAGTATTTTTCTGGCAGTACTTCTAGATTCTGATATAAATATGATTTATTTTAGTCGATTACATAGGTCAAAACACATATTAAAATACCCAGAGTACACTAAATGTTTATTATATAACATAAAGAGAGTGAGGTACATGAACATATTAGTAATCAGTTTTTGTATTAAAAAGATGGTTGGAGATATTTACGAATTTGGAAAGTTGGTCAGACTAAAAATTCAATGGCATAACCCGGATTTGAGCCACGGAACCTAGGATCCATAAAGCTTAGAGTTACCTGACATTCATCTTTCAGAATAAGAGAAAACTCTGACAAAGTATTATCCAGATAAGTGACCATGACCGAGTTACAACTCAAGACCACTTGACACGCTGCCATCTATTTTACGGAAGCGTTATTGTCCTTATACCTACGTTTATGCAGAATAAAATTGCAAATATGGAAGAATAGAATTAAATATTTCATTCCTGAAATATAAAAATTTACAAGGAAACACTTATAAGTTTACAAATTTATATCGAAAATGTAGCTGTATTTCCAGTAAATTATTTCTTTGACTTCATTCCCTTCAAATCTATACATTTAGCACAACTATTACTTAAAGTATTCTAAACGTTCTCAAAAGCAAATCATTTTCTTAAACACTTCATTGGTTCATCTTTCTTAATGTAACATCAGATTTAAAAATAGATAAGAGTTTTAAAGGGGTACGCATAGTGAATTGAAATGATGGGGAATGCATTTAAAGGCCAGTTTTATTAGTTTTTCTCCATTATCATCTAAAACTCTTTGGCCCAATTTTCCAATTTTTGTATAAAAATATCCCCAATATTTGGTTATCAGAAGTTCAAAATTACTCATATGTACTCGTTTTAGCCTGTTTTAACTAATTTCTGGTTACTGAACTTTCCTTGAGCTTTTGTGATAATATCAAATCCTCCCCAAAGTGTTCCTACTGAACAAATGGGTATATGAATTTTATAAAAATATATTTTATGTATGCTTTTCACAGAAACTAATTTATAGTTTACGAAATAAACTGCAAATTCAACCGTGCGCCATCCCTCACCTGCCCCTCAAACGTGCAATTCTTACCCATCGACACGGAAATGCGCACTTTTGACAAGTATCTGCTGTTTATAAAGCATTTTCAACAAATCTATAAAACATATAAATTGCAGCGTAATAACCATATTATCTTTACAGTTTAAAGAGTAATATAAATTCAATCTCCTATCCACACCTCTACAATATTTTACGAGCTATATTTTGAAATCAAATAGTCTTTATTGATGCACCCTATAGGATAGAGGATTCTGGCAGCATTTGTTTAGAGCGGTACAATTTGCAAATGTGTTTCCATCGGAAAGCAATTTCTTTCGTGGGTTCATTTAAAAGTTGGGAGACTTTAATGAGGCACGTTCATGTCATTAGCGAACGAAACGCCTGGATGTTATGCAAATGTTACATGCATGTTGCATTCTAACCGCTCTGCTTGCGTTTATATTTTCGAGGATATCATTTTACAAATGTTATACGTTCTAATTATATTTCTCTGATTCCCACAATTTTTTACCCTCTGCTCATTATAACTTAATCGTATACCATCTCGTTATAATTGCACACTCCTGTAAATCCAGAAGTTTCACTGCAATGCGAGGATATTTCCAATTTGCTTTTGTATTTCTTTTTAAGACTTGGAAGGAATTGGGGAGGAGGGAAGGAAAGCAACTTTGCATTTTGATTTGGTATTCTAATTTTGTAGCTTTATCATTCAAATTGTGCACTGAATTTCAATGCTAACTGACTTTTTCGGACCCGTAAGTGAAAACTTTTCCGTCAATTTGTTTTTGCAAATGAAATTATATTTCACTCCATGGTGAATATTACAAACGACTTTTGTTTTTCTGCTCTGTGTAACAGATAACAGTGTTATTCATTCTCTTGGAATTATTGAGCGTTTGACTTCTGTGATAATTATTTTATTGCCACCTCTAGAGACAAATTTCTAATGATGTACACGATGTTCATTTTTATCTGTAATTTTACCGCGCAAAATTTGACGTCATCAATAGCATCGCTGATGGAGCGAGTTTATATACGATTCCCCTAGCGGCTTGCGATCTTATTTGAAGTGTTGACAGCAGCTTTGAGGTTTCTCTCTACCGGCAGGTAAATATACCATTTGAGAGTTGGGTCTGACCACAAAATATAAAGGTGCGGAATTTCGCCTGGTGAGTAGATACGATAACTGTTTTTTTTTTTAAAAAAAACTATAAACTGCAATGAATGAAATGCAAAGCTAATTATGCAGCCATAAAAGTATACCTTGACGAATATACGAAATGATAAGTCAATGAACATTCATTTCACAATTTAAATCTGCTTTTCTGTTATAGTAGACATATATGCATGTTGTAAACTTGTCACATAAAACAGAAATATTTCAATTATATCATAAATATTTTCTATCGCCCACAGTTTTCTCACAATGTAACCTCATTACAAACCGGAAAATTAGTAGAACATGTTCTAGGAATGAAAAATAAATTAGTGCTACAATATGCACAAAGCTTTTATTTAGGTCTAAACAAGTAAATATCTCTAGTACTTAGCTTTATGTGTCAATTTTCTTATATTTCCTTTCTCTGTTCCCCTTAAACACTGTCGGTATTGCGAGAAGGTATGCTTCAGGCCTTTCTGTCATAACATTATTTATTGCTTCTAGATTGGGAGTAATCACTTTATGGCGTCCAGTGTCTCTCCTTTTCCGAGAAACTGATCCTGTATCTTGGAAATGTTTGATGCACCTATTGATTTTTAAAGACGTAAGGATACCAACATTAATAGACATTTCAATTAGGCGTGAGAATGACAAAAAGCTTATACTGACCCACTGCAATTTGCTTACTGTTCCGAAAAAGTTATCACTTTTTCTCCGTAGAGGGCACTATGATTTCAAGATAGACTCACCAGTCAGCTATGACGTCATTATGCGGAAAATAACGAATAAAATGAACACCGTGTATATTTTGAAAACGAAAAGTGAGAAATCTTAAGGTACCAAAAAGAGGAGTCTAAGATTTCAATTTTGAATTTCAAACAAAAACTGGGTGACTTAAATTCGACTAATAACGACCACCAAGACTGAGCTTTATTTATTTCTGGTTTATCCTGATATCTATTCTGCCTGATTCCTAATGTTTTATTTCATTCTGTATTGTTTTCCTCAGTTTAGGTGTGCTTCCAGGTTTCGTGACATCCCGGATACTTGCCTAAAGGAAAGTACACTAATACAAGAGGATTTCTTGGTCAACAACTTTCATAGCCCCTTTGGTCAGGTTCAACGCTGCCTCATTCCTTACTTATAGGGACACACTGCCTCCAGCCTTCTACATACTTTGCATCACCTGTCCTCCTCTAGGGGGTAACACTAAGTCTAACATTTCGAGGTTTACCTGTACCTCTTATACATATATACTTAGGTAACGTGGATATGAAACCCTCATATGTACACCAGAAAACTGTATGACAAACATCTTAATAAAATTATTCAAGATGTGAGTTTTAAACATTTCAGTGGGGTTTTCCATTGTTAAATGTTACAAACAAGGTTAAAATTTGTAGATTATTTTCTGCGATTTAATTATACTTATTTGATTTTGTAGTATTAACACACTGAAAGCTACAAACTGTTATTCAATTATTTGTTCTGTAGCATTTAGATAAAGCCTAACGTTGAACTTTATACTCAATATCTCTTAATTCCTCCTGCGTATTTTTCAGTGTTAAAAATAAGAAAAAATTATTTACATTGCTTTTTTGAATGAATTGAAGAGATTGCACACATATTTTAGTTATGCAGTAAGAAAAACACTTTTACAGACTGCTACTGAAGTAATGAATATAAAGCGTCTTATGATAAATCACTATTAAACTATGCTAAAGTATTACGTTGTTTTAATGGATCTCCAGAAGTGTTACATGAATACACAGGCATTGTATACTCTTTATATCACTATAATATTGTCTGCATTTTCAAATAAGTTTCACTGCTTTAGTACTTGTTTTAATAATTAAAATTTATATTTAAAGGGAGAAACAAAGTCCCTGTTACACCAATATTAAATGTGTTAGATTCGTGATGCATTTGAAGTTATCAGACCGACATTACTATACAAAGTGGAAATGGATCTCATAAGTTTATTGTCCCAATTCGTTTGTTTATTAAGAAAGATCAGTAGGTTTAAGAAAATGATGATTTATAGCAGCCAGCAGCAGTGGTGTCGTTGAAGGTTGAGCCTTCAATGGTGAAATGGGTAATGATTTTTGTTAAGTATATCATTAGGTTGTTAGGGATTGGAAGTGCAAGTTGATAGCTCAGAATATGTTCTGTAGGGACCTATGATGGGGCTAGCACTTGTCTGGGTCGCTTATAGGTTTTACCGGGCTCCAGGTCATATTCCCTCAGACCTCGGATAAGACTTTTGAAGCTGGAAGGGAGTTTGGTATAAAAACAATGGGATATGGTAAGGATGCAGTCTGTGATTTTTGGGAAGGAAAGGTCTGAATGGATATTATCGTTAGGGATGTACCAATCGGAAGCTGTTGCTATCCGAAAGTAGCAGTTTTGAAGGACTTGGAGATTATGGAGATGGGATTTTGCGGCAGCTCCCCAGACTGTGCATGTATAGGTTAGTGCAGGGTACAGTATTTGCTTGTAAAAGAGCAATTTGTTATGCAGGCTCATTGTCGATTTCCTATTATACATAGGATACAGCATGACCATCCTTCTGGACACTTTGTTTACCACAGTGCTGATGTGTTGTTTCCACGTCAGACGCCAATCCAGGGTTACTCCGAGATATGTAACCTCCGTGGACCACTGTACTTCTCCAGCCAGGCGGAGATTTGGTACATCTCGCAGAGTGCGGCGGGTGAATGTGACTGCCTGAGTTTTCGTTGCATTTATCTTCAGGCGCCAAGTGATGAACCAGGCAGATAGCATATCAGCGTAACGCTGTGCCTTGCTCAGTGCATTAACAGGGTCATTTATAGCAGAAAATATTCACCTCCAAAATAGTAGCTGAAGACAAACTTTGGAGAAAACAACTCGCATATATGTGCAGAGAAGGAAGCCAAATGGCTCGGAGGACACGGAAGCTACCATACTGAACAGATGGTTTCGCTAATATTAAGTGTGAGGAATTACGGGTTTTGCGGAATTCATAAAACAAAATTGCTGATGCAGTACCTTTTCGCCTTTGTAGCGTAGGTGGCAGAGTGTCTTCCTCACGTTCAAGAGGACCGGAGTTTGAATCTCGGTAAGAATGACTTATCTGGATAACGTTCTTTCCGATGATTTCCCTTATTCTAAAAGTTGGATGTCAGTAACTCTAAACTCTTCGGCCTCTAGGCTCATTTGAGTATCATTTAACCTCTTTCATTCATAGTTCGATATAACAACCATTTGAGGACGTAAATTAAATGCGGTGGGTGGAGGAAAGTTATTACATTAATTTAAACCAGTTATAGATCTCAATATTTGAAGTACAATTTGTAACTTAAATTGTTTCTGAGATCATCTCCTGCAATTATATTTCAGGTTTTACGATAAATGAAAGCTGACATGCTGGTAAGGTTACAGAGTTTACTGACCTCTGATAGTAGAGGTGATAATTTCACTTTCAAAACCAGTTATCAGGCTTCACTTTCCCTTTCTCATGACCGTAAACAAATAAGCAAACGTCTCATATCAGGTACCTCCACATAATTCCGTCTGAATCTTTCAACGACGTTTTTTGGAAATAAATTCACAATCTGACAATATTTTTATCAGCTAGTTCAATATTGAACTTAAATACATTGTCCAATTGATAATGATGTACATTAATAAATCAAATCATCTCTCTCACGTAGAAGACAAGACTGCTACAGATCCTTAGATGCTTATTGGATGCTGACGACATTCTTTCCGTTCCTTCCTACATCTAGTGTGGGTCAAAAGCATACCAGTTGTACCTGTTATTTTGGAAACAACATTTCGTACACATTCATCATCTTTGTTTAGTTTAAGGGACGTGTAGAAAACAAAACAAAGACACCTACGGATAAAGAAAAGGACCAAGATAGCAAGAAGTGGGTTCACAGCGTAAACAGTTAGCAATGTTGTGGAGATCCAGTGCAACATTAACTCTCCAAAAACGTGTTCCGAGTCTCGTTTTAAGTGTCAGTTGTCTACCTTGGAGGTTTTAATCAAATAATGTTTAATGTAGTCAAACGTACTACAAACCGTCACGTCAGATATATTCTGAAAGTACTCACCTAGTATTCCTAGACGAAAGTTGAGGGTGACAACAATGACGTGGCCATAGCTGGCTAAGACGCTCCCGTCGTAAGGGTTACCCGAGTTCCATTCGTAGGACTCGCCATGCACGTAAACCATAACTGCATATGGCGCCTCCAGGCCTCTGTTTCCTGCAACAAAGAAAATCAGCAAATTACTTTCTCAAGTACAAAATGATAAAGGTGATGTCACATTGTGTCGCACATTCAACTGCAACGTTATATAGTGATTGAAAACAAAACATTGAAAACAAAAACACCCAAAGGGTTTATTGTCGTCCTTCGAGTCTAGGATAACACGCTAGCCACTAGGTCACGATGTCACGGCTTCAAATGTGGTGGAAGTTTTAAAACTCTATAGCATGTCTTCCTTAGTGATTTATGGCAGAGAGTGGCATCATGCTGCTTAATGACGCCTCTGAGAAACATAAGCGGGATTTCACACCAATTGTTGAACGGGAGGCTGACAGTAAATAGATTACACAAATAAAATTTCCATTTCATTTTTACAGGATACGAATTCTCAAAAAGAAAAAAAGAAGGAAAAAAAGAAGTCTTACGTTGTTACGGCTGGCTTACGTCTGTTTTCTAACGAGATCTGCACAGTAACATTTGGGCAATACCTTAAGGTTAGTAATTATGCAAATAATAAGAATGACGAGGACTTCAGAGTGTATTGCCAGAAAATTCAGGATATAAATGCCATTTGTCCGGAATATAAATCAAACACGTGATGTATAAATGAAATTAGAGCCATAATCGAGAAAATAAAAAGTGCTGAATATGTCCCGCGTAAAGGGTGCTTAGTTTCGGATGGGAATTTTCTTGAAATTATTTTAAAAAATATCTTAAATAACCAGTTTCTATTTAACTAACTTTTCTTTCTGAAACCATGCACGCATATACCTGGATCTTTTCCAAAATATTATTTTTATGAATTTGGGAATTCTGGTAACTGTATTTTTGGTGATCTATCGATATCGAATTTTTGATAAAACGTAATACTTTATCTGCTTATTCAGTACGTGGTAGTGAAAGTGAAAAAATATTAAATTATTTTTAGAAATATACTTCTCTTCAATATATTCTTTTATAACTACTACTTATTTGTAAAAGTGTTCCCTGAAACCATATAATTTCCGGATAATTTTTGGTACATAAGCTAGAAAATTTATCTCCTAAGCAAATATAAGTCGCGCAATGGTCCAGGATCACTGGCCTTCATCCATAGAACAATTAGCGAGCCCAATTCTATCCTTTCTGTTCTGTTTCCTTCCAATTCCTATACTTATCACTCCTGTTATTTGATACAATGGGCCATGTGAATTGTCTGCCACCCGATTACAGTTCACAGTAAAGTACTGTGACACTCATACGCATTTCAAGTGTTGATAAAAATGAATAATGAAAATTATATTAAAAGGCTATGCTCCTAACTTGGTGCTAATAATAGACAAAGCCTCTTACCATAATACCCAAGTAGATAAATCTCCAACTTCATGTTTTTAATAAGATGATTCCATTGTTACAAATTCACAAAATCCCGTTTTATAAAAATTAACACCAAAACAAATTTGTATGATTTAATTCTAGCCCATATAGCAGTTTTCCATAAGCCCAATAAACCCAAGCACCTCCCCGAAAGCTATCGTCCTATAAGTCTGTTGCCGACTCTCTCCAAGCTGTTTGAAGAAGCAATTCATCTCCGTCTTCTGTGTTATCTTAATCATAACCATGTTCTTCCACCTTATCAATTTGGATTTCGTCACAAAATTCCACCACCCATCAGCTTTTACGATTAACTCAGTCAATTGTCCACGGCTTCGAGGCCCATCAGTATACCACAGCTGTTTTCCTTGATGTAGCACAGGCATTCGATAGGGTTTGACATGATGGTTTGCTCCTTAAGCTCTACCGCATCGGTCTTCCTAATTACTAATCACATCTAATTCACAGTTTCCTCTACGACCGCAGTTTTCAGTACGCATTGGTGGAATGCTTTCATCCCCACGTAATATTACCGCAGGTGCCGCAGAGGCTCCGACTCTATTTAATATCTACATTTCTGATATTCCTGACTTAGCTCCGACTTATTTAACTCTTTACGCTGATGACACAGTACTATATTATTCTCATATTAATCTCCAGCACGCTCAACAAGTAGTGCAGCTCTCTTTAGATCGCCTAACTCATTGGTTCAGCACTTGGCGGATCTCTTTGAACCCTCAGAAAACCGAGGCTAAAATATTCACTCTTCGCCGATATACTCCGCTTCCTCCGTTGTGTGTCTATAGGAACAGTGTCCCTTGGCTTCCCACTACAACTCCCGTTAAATACCTTGGAGTGCTTTTGGACTCTCGAATGACCTGGCGGGCTCACATCGTTCGTCTTATATCACTGGCCTCCGGGCGACTGTTGCATCGCCGTTCCAGCCTCGGCCTACAGTCTTCATTGTTACTCTACAAATCACTCGTTCGTTCGCTTATTACATATGCCTGCCAAGTGTGGGGGCCGCACACACATGTCATCTGCGTCGTCTTCAGGTCATACAGAATCGCTTCATGCGCATCGCTACCAACGCTCCATGGTTCATCCGTAATGAGCAGCTCCATCACGAACTAGGACTGTTACCTCTTCAGGACTACATTCGCAGGATCGCCCGTCGTTTCTTTTCCACGCTGCAAGAAGTTCCAGGAGCTGTGCATTATAACATCGGCGTGCGCACGCACCAGCCCTCGCGCTTAAAGAGGAGACTACCACAGGACCTGCTTCTGAGTGATACATCTGATTCCAGTGATTCTAGTGCTTGATGTATGTCTTACATCTCCATTATTGACTTAATTTGTCAGAGTGTTTTATTGGAGTCCTAACTTATTGTAGTTAGGGGGCGGCCCATTAGCCTACCCCTGAGTGTTATTGTTCTTTAATGTATTGTTCTGTTACCTTATTTTCACTCTGATCTGTAGAGAATTGATCTGCTGATCGATCAATAAAAACTATAAAAAAATAAAAAAAGGTTCTAGCCAATAAGCCAACTCAGAAAAATTTTTGATTGACAAAATATTATCAAATATAACCATATAGCCTTAAGGCTTCCTTGGTAACATCAATGTCTAAATCCTATAAAATTAATATGGTCAGATGCCAAACAATGGGTTGCTTGTTTGTGCAATGTTTTCTTCCAATGATTTGAGCAAATTAGACAAATGGAATGGCAAAAATATGCCATCATGTGGATGAAATAAAACAGGAATATTAGGAAAAGGATGACTAACAGAAGAAAGAATTGAAAGAATTGTAATTGAAGACAATGGGATGGAAACAGTGACGAGGATTACAGTAATAATTATTCAACAGATGAAGATATGTCAGGCGTCGAAGAATTAAAATGTGATAAAGGGCTAAATTGTTTAACTCAGGGTAAAGTTGTGTTTAAATGATAGTCCTTTCTGGAACTATATTATTTAATTTTATAAGACTTTCCTGAATACATATGAAATAAATAATCCAATGATACTTGACAGGGTGAAACCATCGCAGCGAGATATCACTACTATTGAAGGGACTCGTATCAAAGACTTCATTTAAATATTTCAGCGTTTAAGAACCATTGCGCGTTCTATACAACCTGTGGTAATCTTTAAAACAGTTTTACAACTGTCTAACTTTTCAAATTACTTAACTTTGAGATGTACACGTCATAATTAAATTCACCTCGACTCTTTTTCACGATAACGACGCCTCTATTCTTTTATTCCTTTGGGGGAAAAATCAAGAAGCACTTAATTCTCTTGTCAGTTGCAAGTTGAGCAGGTAGAAGAGTGGGTGGAAACTTGTACCATTTCTTCAGTCTGCTAAAAGCTTCCAGTCTGACATCCCGCTGTACATCCTGCAGAAGAGCTACAAAGAGCTTACTTCACGGCCATCAAGATGTGTAACAGGAAAAGTTAACTGAAGCAAAACAACGTTAAGTTTGGTGAAGAGGCGAAGCTTAAGGGACAGTAAAACAGGAACCTAGGGAAACCAAACAATTTAAGGAGCAGTTTAAAAACTTGCTGAAGCTTCCGGTTTGTTAGACTCACAAAAGGGAGTATAAGATTACCCAAGCATTCCAGCTGAACAAATCAAATGCTCGTTCCGGTTTTAATTTTTTTGAGCCAAATAAGCTGGAATCTTAGCATTATGCTTCAGCCTACCTTCCAACTTCACTTTCTTTTTATAAGTTGGTCGTTAATTAAAAAAGTTGTAAAGCTTTTCAGACAAGTAAAATGCACCATATTAACTTTAACGAGGGTTAACTGAAAAAGTCCCGTATAGTAAAAACCTCCGTAAAGTATTAAGTTTTTCCTTTATTTCTCAATATAATATCCAGAAAGGCTAATATATTTATCATATCAGTGATCTAATTTAATTAAACCATCTCTGTAGTGCGATTTATCATAGTCCACAAAATAGCTGTTTAACGCATCAGTGACCTCGCTGCTGTGAAATCTTCGTCCTCCAAGAAATTTTTTAAGGTTCCGGAACAGGTGGTAGTCACTGGGTGCTAGATTTAGTGCTACATCATCTCACATCTTCCACATTGCAATGATGAACGATGGGCCGGAGCATTTTCGTGAAGAAACAAGACCTTTTTCTTTCTTTTTTGTTTTCTTTCTTTTGTCTGTTTTTCTTTGTCAAATGAGACATATTTCTTTTCACCTCATCAATCAAACTTTGTAATAAGCTTGCGTAGTAGTCACCAGTGACACTTTTACCCTATTCCTAGTAATCATTAAAACTAATTCCCTGTTCATCCCAGAAAACACTTATTATAGCTAATAAAATTGACTTTGCCTTTCTTGGAGTTGGTTCACCTGACGCAATCCACTGTTTTGACTGTGAGTTACTTTCTGGAGTGTAGTGATGTATCCGAGTTTCATCCATGGTAATAAGCCATCTCAAAAATTCACTGGTACTTTTACGGCAAAGCTCCAAATTCTTAAAAGAAACAGTTTTTCTTTGCAACTTTTGATCAAGTGTCAACAAACGCGGCAAACATCTTGCACAGACCTTCTGAAAGCCCAAAACATTACTTAAAATATTATCTGAACGCTCTTTTGATAAGTTTACAGCATCCATTTCAAATAAATTAAATCCTCGGTTTTCCTGTATTAAACGATGATTTTTGTTTTCAATGAACTCTGTAATCCACATTTTAATCATTGTATATGAAGGAGCACAGTCCATCAATGTACTGCTCATTTCCTCCTTGAGTTCTTTAGACGTTAAGCCTTTCAAATGGAAGTGCTTAATCACCCCTCGTTTTTCCAAACCCTCCATTTTCGTGAAACCTCTACACTTGTCTTGTTTAAAATGCTATCATTTAAAACCTAACCTAGCTAGTGACCTGTAACTATGGATACAAGCTAGTCTAGGGTTAAACAGTCTGCTACCCGTCAAACTGGCCCAGTGGCGTCATCTCTATGCGAGTCCCGGGATTTATGAGCCAACCCTCGTATTCACTGCTCTATCTAGATTTAGGAAACAATATATACATTCAAATGAAAATTAATACTAGAAGTATTGAGGTGTACTGCTGTACCCAAAAGTGACTACTGTTTACTTTTCATGCTATGTACTTAGTACGCATAGAAAGACTGCTGAACTTTTTTTTTTACGTCCTCCAATGTTAAGTCATATAAGGACGGTGAATGAGATGAGTGAAATGATGCTCAAATGTGTCCAGGGTCCATGGAGCTTAGAACTACATGACATTCGTCTTTAAAGATAAGGGAAAACCCCGGAAAAGGCCTTATCCAGGTAGCTCACCCTGACCGAGATTCGAACTCGGGACCTCTTGAACTTGAGGCAGACACGCTACCATCTACGCTACCGAGGCGGGCACGACTGAACTCTAAAAACGAATTTAGCACTGAGATTTTACAGGAAATATATGTTTTGGTCTCCCTAAACTCTTCCTGCTTAAGAATTAGAAAAACTTTAGACATAGTGTGTGAGTGTATACTAGTGAACATTTTAAGAAAATGCGAAAAGATAGTTGAACATCAAATTTGGTATTTAAGTGGTTAGATCTCGTCGCACATTCACCTCTTTCAGGCGACCAATTTGTGGAAGACGAATTCGGAGATTTTCTCTGGATTCTCTGGGTTCCACGTCATTTATTCTATCGTAACATTTCCTTTCATTACTTTTCTTACATTGCATACCTTCTTTCACTCTCTTATACCCCCGTGACAGGGACTCGGGGAGCTAATCACGTCCCATCCTTTACTATTGATCCTCCGCTAATGACGCCCGTTGTTGGCCCTAGGTGGAGATTGCAGCGTCGGGCGTTAGGCTCTGGGCCTCCATGTACTGAAGTACCTCAGAGTTTAGTTTGGTTTATTGGCCATTCCATATTTTTAAAACTAATTGTCGAATATTAAGAGCATCACAATTACTTTAACAGCATCCTATTACTCTTGCTATCACTAGATAATACATGGATAAATACAAAATTGATAAAGCAAAGATTTCTCTTATTTTACGTGATTTCTTTATAGTCATGGTGCACTTGAAGTTGGCAGAAACGAGTGGGTTACACACGGTCCAGGAAGCGCTTCAAAGTCGACGTGACCTGGCCTGAAAATCCCTTGAGCAACTTTTTGTTGCAAAAGTTAGAGGAAGACACGTAGCCATGATGTAGCGGGGATACGATGGGAGAGTTTGTACAGAACGTGTTCCATGCAGAGGTACTTCCCCACGTGAAAGTGTGCGAGGAATGTAAAAACAAACGGCACAAGGCTCATGTTTGTAAATACAGGGTCCCGGCGTTATCCCTCAGCAGTACTATTTCACAACTACAGCATCCTACGTATCTCTTTCGTAGCGAAATTCTTATAATAAGAGAATTCCAGTAGCAGATTTTCTAAAAATTGCAATTTGCTTTGGTCAAAATATTAAAAAAATAACAAATATACAGATGAATAGGTTTTAAAATATAGTAGAACGTAATTCATATTTTTCCGGTAACAGTTACACTTTTACAGTGACCTTTTACACTTCACGTTGGAAAGTTAAATCTCCTACATTCAGAGTTGGCAACGTTATTTAATTCGTGTTTTGTTTAGCTTACTGCATCTATTTAAATGAACTATAATACTTTTTTCTAACTTTTAATATACAGGGCAATTAAAACGATTCATACAAAATTAAAGCTTCATTACATTCCAGTGAAACACAAGAACAAATTGTTATGAGATGACAGAGGAAGTTGATGTGTTTACTTGTCTATGCTTTTAGCTACCTTATGTAAAAGGGTGTGTGTGTGTAGTATTTAACGCCCGCTTTTACTACATACGGCACCGCAGGAGGTGACACTGATGATACATGAGATGAAGATGGAGCACCGGTGGAATGAAATGGCGGGGGAAACCGCAGGTCCCGGAGAAAACCCGCCCCAGCGCCGTGTTATCCACCACAAATCTCACTTTGCGGTCGCCTGGGATCGAACCCGGGCCGCCTTGGTGAGAGCCAAGCGGTCTATCCACTGAGCCACGGCGCGGCCTCTTATATAAAACCTTTGTTTATTCAGCTTATACACAAAATGGGATAACGAAGTCCAATCATGCAATGAAATGCATTATACAATGAAATCCGCATTGACGGGGATTATCGCGACAATAACCTAGCTTCCACCACATAGAACACATTTCACTTCAGGTAGAGAAGTTTCAATCCACTGGTCTAATTAAACGTTGTAGCATCGAAGGAAAACAGTGGAGAGAATCCAAACATAATTTGAAAGAGAATATTTAATACCTCAACTACAGAGATATCTTCCTGATGTAATCT
The DNA here is from genome assembly GCA_030765055.1 of Mantis religiosa. NCBI lineage: Eukaryota > Metazoa > Arthropoda > Insecta > Mantodea > Mantidae > Mantis > Mantis religiosa. The sequence continues at coordinate 91,984,053 of CM060956.1, read as the reverse complement.
TCAACAGGATGGTGCGCCTCCCCATTTGTACTATCGTGTTCACAAGCACCTGAAAGCCATGGATACGCTAACACGAGTATTATGATTTGGGCAATGCTGACTTGGTTTATTGGAGCACCGGTTTTCGAATTCATGCAGCAGCTAAGTTTGACCAGCAAATTATTGATTTTTAAGAACGCCACCAAAAGTTACATACCAAATGTTGAAACTGGCAACCTTGTGAATGGAGCCACCATATTCAACAGCTAGTAATAATCAACTTTATATTTTATATATACTACTTCTACTCCTCACTATCTTAAAAAAATTCACTAATTTTTGAGATACTATTAAGCAATTAATTTAACCATTGCTTACTTAAGCTAAAGGAAAGTTTGTAATTCGCTCAAATTTTTCATCGGTGTCCCCTGAATAAAAACTAGAAAGCAAAAACATACTGTAATAAAAGAGTTCTTCTATGTGTACCCTGAGAAAGGGACACCAGGGAGAATCAAAGCAATACAATTCCGAAATAAATTAATATAGATAAACGCCAATCTTTCAGTCGTACAAATTGAGCAATTTGATTTCGTATTTTTTTTTTCAATCCACGAGAAAACGTAACAGAGGGGTATAGAGGGAGGGAGAAAGAGTGGGAGTGGTGGCGGAGAGGGAGAGAAGGAGAGGGAGGGGAAAGGAGGGTGTGGGAGGAGGAAATAATTGCAAAACCGTAAAAGTAATTAAAGTTAGAATTTGCTTGGAATAAACTTTTCTACAAACAGATGTTTTCAAAAATATTTCATTTCTTACTTTTTCGGAATAAGCCTAATCGTCGTCTGGACGTTACAGACTCCCTTCGTGTCTTTGTACATGAGCTCATAGCAAGTAAAGCGGACTGGTGATTGACGTTCGATTGTTTCATATCTACTTGGAGGATTAAAGCGCAACTAAATGAGCTGAAAAAGATTACAATTTTGAGAAAATATTGAAGCATTGAGTTCTATAACTCTGTATTTAAGATTTTGAAGAGCATTTGCACAACCTCCACTAACCTTCAGAAGGAAACAGTTTTACTATTTTTTGTTTTCTAAAAAACAACTCTATTTAAATTAAATCATACGTTTAGGGTATTTGCATAAACAAAACAGTAACTATACCATGAATCTTCAGAGGATAGACTCTAATGTTCCCTAGTTTTCCAGAATAACTTTTGTATATGTAGTAAATTGTAAGATACAAGACTTACTGCCCTGTTCTGTTGGGTAAGTGGTAGCTTGTTTGCCTCACGTTCAAGAGGTACATTTAAATGTCTATCAGGGTGAGTTATCTGGTTAAGTTTTCTTTTTCTCTGGGTGTTCCCTTATACTGAAAGATAAATCTCGGGTAACCAAGATCTATGGATCCTGCCCTCATTGAAGATTCATTTTATTCACTTTATTCATCGTCCAATATGACTTAAATTTGGAAGGCAAATTAAAAAAAAAAGAATGGAAGGCTTACTGTATAAAACGGCTTATCTTTAAAAGCATCAGTTTATGTGAAATATGTTTTATTGTTTACTCATTTCTGATGTATTCTTGTAATTAATTTGAATTTTCAGATTCTTAATTATATTCAAGTGATATGTAGCTATTTGTATTTCTCTTGACCCTGCACAGAGCAGGAGTTTCAAATATCTCACATGCGGATCCACTGTTTAGAAACATAATTATCTCTTTGACCTTCTGTATACTTCTAGCATTATGTACCACGAAATGTAATATATGAAAATAAAAGTGTGTAATAAATAGTTTGTATAAACTGTGTAGAAGAGGTCAAATGAAGACATCATGAAGACATAGCATGAAATAAAGTATTTTCGATATGAAAAAATAAGCACTGAAAACGTGACGTAAAAGTTGATAGTTGCGCTCGGGTATTCTCTTAAAGATGACAGGCCAAAATTGCTAGAAACTTCACGCCACCGCGAAAAACTCTTTACTAGGAAACTTTCTCGCTGCTACTATTGATTTCATTTGCTGTAAATAAAGTTTAAAGTCTCTCTCATTCTCCTTGAAATGTATACCACCGACAGACAGCGAAAGATACACTAAGGCTTACTGCAACAAGAGCGTAGAATTCATTAAAATATGCCGTTTGTGGCAATAACTTTGTTCGCAAGCACTCAGGACTGTATATTCAAGCTTTCCACCAAAAGTTTCATTGAACTTTTGAAGAGTCTTTTGAAACTTTATTATGACACCGCGAGTATACTGTGAAACATCTTAAATGGTTTGTTTAGAGAAATACTGCGTGAAGATTACTCTGGGGTCAGGCAATTACAAGAAAATTAGCGACGGATTGCTATGTATCGATTCCCCAATGCAATTCTAAATTCTCCTGGAGCTTCTTCTGTTTTAATGAACCTCTTTTTAAACGCAGGCTTTCAATTGTTATTCAAAGTCGAGTTCTTTCCCCTGCCTACCGAACGTTCTTTAATCGACCGGAATGCCCCGCGGCGGCACCGGAACGGCTGAAGGCTACCGCGTTGACCGCTACAATTACGCCTAAAGGACCGGCAACGGTACGAAACTAACGTCAGTAGAACCTCGTTTATCCGGATCAACTGCGACCAGGACCGGTCCGAGATAACAAACATCCAGGTTATCCAGTGAATGGCGGAAAAACGATAAACACATGTACATTATCGAAACATTTTTAGTGGAGTTTAGAAATTGTTGTCGGAACACGTTCACCTAAAACACATATATTGCATGTACTGTAATAGCCTATGTCTTTACATTTTACACAATATAGCTACAAACTAGTTGGTAATAAATAGGGCAGTAAGCTTCTGCTCAGTTTAGTGATTCGCTTACCAGCAGCACATTTTCTCATCTTTTTGTTCATTTTGCAACGTTTTGACTTGACCCTCGAAATGAAGCGCCAATTTCTCTATGTTTGCTACTGCTTCTGTGTGGGTCATAACCACAGCTGGTTTATCAACACTGAATCCTCTTCATTTTCATTTTCAGTAACACTGAATGATGCAATAATGCTTTCCTCTGTAATCGGTTGAAGCGATTATACTTTGGCGAGAAACGAGTTCTACGTTGGGGCTACAGTTTGAAGCCATATAATGTGTGGCTCAGGGTAAAACAATGAGGTTTCTCACAGGGTATGAGTGGATGTGAGTGAGAAGGATAGTTTTAATGACACTGGAATGCAAGTTTCAAACTGGTTTAATGACTGCTTCTTTTATTATTACATTAAACTCGAAGTTGCCGACCAAGGATTACCAATATCACTGTTTAAAGTTACTGTTTATGAAATGTTTATTACTCGATAAAACTTAATTCGTTTTTCACGTATATATGAACCAAAAGATATTTTCACCCGAACGTCGGAACACCCTATAGAGCGGGCAAGCAGGGGACGGTCGGCGCTCGCCACGCCCACCTCATTTGTCTTGTGGCGGTGACAAGGGGTGGCTGGGAAAAAACATCACTGCGCCGTCTCTTTCTGTTCCACCTGTGTTCTCAAACTTACGGGATATTTCATCTAATCTCGAACCTTCCAGATCGGCTAGCTGACCCTATATAAGCAACACGTCGGGCAAGAGGAGTCAGTCAGTTCTTGGCGTAAGAATGCAGTGCTAGTGTACGACGAGAAGACTGTGTGAGTGCATCGGAGGATTGTACGTAATTACGAGTGCAAGTGAAGTTGTAACGGACGAACTGGTGAATCGTAATTGTGTGCATTACGTAATTCTGTGTAATTGGCAAGAGTTTAACTGTAAGTCGGTGGAAATAAAGAACATTTTGGAGTGGTGCAATTGGAATTTTCATTTCACGAACCCACAAAGTCACAATATCTTCTCTCATTTCTGGTCTGCCTGGCCCAAGACAGAACAAGAGGACTGCCCTAATAGCTCTCACGCCTCGGACTGAATGACCACAGATACGCGTGGGTGTAACTTTCACTTTCTGGAAGCCCTCTTTATTCAACCAAAGATTCCCTTTGTGACAATTTTTACATGCCATTAAGAAGGGTCCGAAGAATAGTCCATTCAACAAGTCAAGTGCTATCCTTTAGAAATATGCTAAGGACACTGCTTCTTTGGTTTCTTTAGTTGAAACAACTATTCACCCCAACTGCTATTCGACTCAACTACCCTTGCACGTGTTGTAACAAAAAACGGACATTCCTTTGAAATCCATCATGAATCGTTATACATTGCAATTCTTAATTTCGGTATCACGGGTTATAGCTTCCATCATTGTCAATGCCTTAATCAGCCATCAATATTTTAAAAAATGTGTATAAAAACTTCTTCCACACTTAGTTTTGTTTTCTAATTCAAACTTGTTTTCTGGAAAATCACACATACCAAGCAACAACTTTTTCCATAACCTTTTCAAAGTTTCTTTTCCAGCCTTGTCCCAAGCAAGTGGGATGAGCGTAATAAATTTGTCCGCTGGCACCATAAATCCGGTAATGCACCTGTAGAGAATAGCAATTTATCTTCTATAACAAGTATTCATTTACTACACTAAACAACATATACATATTTTTTTTCTTTTTCAAAACTGGCCTGGTTTGAAGAGATCCGGATTAACGAGCATTTACTGTAATAATTTGCATTAGACTCGCTTGCTTGACAGCAGACGTTGAAACTGATGACCTTCAACGTGAACACATTCCCTATATATCCGCAAAACAATTCTGATTTACTCACAAAGTTCATCTTGTATTTCTATCGTATGTCCTTCAAGCCTTGCACCATATGCGGACTTTATTTCATGTTTAGATGACAAAAAATGGTCAGTTACTGCCAATTTATCTGTATAAACATGAAATAAACCCAGAAGTTAAATTATTGAAGCATTTGAATGAACCTATTGATTTAATGGTTTGGGAGAAAATATTTATTTTGAAAAATAATGATCGCGTGATGAATTTTTATATCCCACAAGTAGATGTCATTAATAAGTTTGTGTTGTCCCCGGTAGATGGCAGTAAGATAGGGAGCTGCTCTTCTAATTCCGGAAGTGGTCAAGGTCAGTCAGTGTGTTAGTGCCAAGCTGACTTATAGAAAATGAAGCAGAAGTTGCTTTGAAAGCGGTCCCAAAGGATTCTGAATAAGATAAGTAAATAGTGAAGTCGTGTTACTATAGTGTTTAGTTATTTTTAATACTTAATTTACTTTACTGTCAGCAGCTTTAGTTTTTTACATGCTAAGGATCTTTACGCCCGCAGAAAATCTATCGACATTCGCGGAGTTTAAATCTTTAAGTAGGTACACGAATCTGTCCTAAATGAAATGACCGACTACCATTCAGAATATTTTTTTTTTTTTACAATAAGAATGGTATATGGTACCACATGGTACATGTAGTGTCTCTCACAGAAAACTAATAAAACAAATGAAGGTCGTTCATACATTTGGTATGAGTGATTCTTGAACGACTACAAAAATGAATCTGGTGACACTATTGCAGCACTCAGATTTTTTACCGTCCATTTCATTCTGTGAAAGAACGGAAAAGTGTAAAATCACTGAGAGATTTGCGCATAACATCCGGTTTATTAACGTGATGTTCAGCTCGCAGTTGTAATGGAACTACTATTTCAGCGTGATCCCTTGAAAGTTGATGCGTCTACATGTTAAATTAAAGGAGATTGATGAAAACAGCCGTCATGCTGTTAAAACACTGTTGAAAATGAGATTAAATCGTGGAAATGGAAAAACATGGCCGTAGAATTGCAGGTTTAAAAATAAAGGCATAATGCCTGTTTGTAATCCGTTTTCATGTCACGTATATTTTACTTTATCATATTTCTAAAGTATAAATAATGGAAATATATACTCATAACAGAGTACTAATATTTAATTTTTGGTGTCTGTCCTTTATATGAGGTACAGTGCTGACACAAAGGTTTAATATGAGTACGTACCTATGCTATGCAATATTTTTGACATTTATTTGCTCTCTTTTTCGTTTATGCTTATCTATGTACCGACAGGATATTTTTCGTGGTGCGCCAATACTTTAGTTTTCTCTTGTGATATTTTTAAATTATATTCTTCACTTAATGAATGCAATTTAAAAGTAGGAGAGACATCTAGCCATAGTAAAGGCAACTCTCCTAAAGGGAAGGTGACCCTGAAAGAAATTCGCTAGTCCTTGAAGTTGAGGATTGTGCGAGATGTTGGTAGGACCGGGCAAGTCAGGGATGAACGAATGGGTAACGCAGAAAAAGGTAAAGGTTCTGAGCTAATTTGTGTTATGTTTCCAGTTGCTGGGAATTCAATCAGGTCGTTAGACGAAATGCAGTATGTATGCTACAAAACTTGGCCGACAGTTGGAGAAAATAATATGTCATTTAACTTGTATCGGCATATTGACATCTTAGCTTAATAGAATTGGTTAAACCAGAAACATGGTAAGACGCATACGTTGTCCTAATCACGATTATGAATTGAATTTTTTTCTTATTTGACCTTTCCAACATTAGCTTGTACATGTTGTGTGTGTGAAACAACTAAAGAGTATTTCATTGTTTCTTTATTTCACCGCGGTCAAAAGAAAGGAGTTATCTTCTGTCGCCAGAAGTTTTGAGCATTGGAATTGGCTGTATCTGGCACGTTGTGGTTGTTTCGTTTAAATCATATCACTGTACTACTGTATATTTTGTTAATATATTCATGCACTTCTCGTACCATGATTGTTACCGGGGAAAGGTACTTGTTTTTCAACTCCGCTATTAACCGTGCCTACTGTATGCATCGAATTCATCATCCGTGAAAATAGCCGATAGTGGCTAATCATACGGAACAAATCCTATATCGTACGTGATCATGTAAGCTTAGTAAGGATATGTTGGGAGCCTGGTCTTGGGCCTTTTGCCAATGGAAATCCCAACAAAAAGGATGCAATTCGCGGCAGGAACTGTTAAAGGATTTACGCAGTGTAATTTATGAGCAAACGTCCGAAGAGGCGTCGCAAAATTTGATAGCCATTATTACAGGTGACGGCATTATTTAGCTTGATGAATGCTGCCGGACGTGTAGCGCTTTGATTGACGATCTATCCGGTCATATCGTAATTTAATGAGATGATACACAGCTTATAAGCGAAGTCTTAAACGGGCGGGGCAATAACTGAATCATCGAGAACATAAATTTCAAACCATGTCCGTAAACAGCTACAGAACATGCTAATAAATACAAGATTATGTGCAAACTGATACCAACTCAAGAACATTGGATATCAAACAACCTGTCTACCCGGTTACTTGCTCTAGCCATCATTTACAATGATCTTGTATGGTGAATGTGTTGAATATTTCCTTCACATTAGATTCCATCCTAGAGCAAGTCTTTCACTTCAAACACGTATGTACTATGAGAAAAAATAATTTTGACAGGTTTAAAGAACTGTTACTTACTCAAGTAGAGAAAAGGCACTTTTTTAATGAGAAAGAAGTTTTAGTAAAAGAAGACTTACTATGAGATTGCGTGGCTATTGCTCATTGTCTTATAAATGTCCATAAATAAAGATCTGTATGGTTGCTATTTTACAGCTATTACAATATATAACTTTCTTAAATTAAATTTTAAATAATATGAATTTAGAGGCGGTGAAAGGATGAGTCGGCTTCTCCCTGAAAGATCCAAGGTTAAATAGGAGAATTAATACAAGGATTTTGTAAGGAAGGTGTAAAAAGAAAACAGCCAGAAAAGATATCCAAAACAGCTCTTATTGCTTGTGTAGGTGACAAACGGTATTTACAAAATGTAGGATAAAATGTCTGCAACTCAGTTTATTTTCTTTAGTATATAGCATACAAAAACGAAAAACTTTCGTTACTCAACTCAGTTAAAGTATGATATACCTTTGAGTTAAGTAGCGCCAAAAGCACAAATCCTACCATGATATGGTTAACGTAGAATGCAAATACATATTTACTTTATAAAATTTGTGGTCAATACGTTCGTTTCCAAATTTTCACCGCTTATCTTACAATGGCATGGAAACACTTAAGCATGTGGTGGAGATAAGCAGAAACGAGCAGGCGGCTACAAACAGAGTATGTGATAGAAGCATATCATATATTACATTCAATTGACTTTCTGTACTCAATGTTATACAAAATGTTCTTAAGGCAAGCCTACACTGAAAATTCCAACTTCTATAATAGTAAACCTGTCATTATGAAAATTTAGCCACATAATTAGAGGATCATTTTACACTTGCATGCAAATTTACATGTTGCTATACCAAATAGTTAATTAATTATTAATTATTTTTGTGAAAATAATGTAAAACTTAAAAATGTCCTACGTGTCCAAAAATTGGAGCTTTTTAGTTTAATTTTTGTTTTTGGCTAGTGCAGAGCAATTTTAAAAAATCCACATCCTTATTTTTTGGAATAATCTTGTAGCAGATGTTCTAAAATATTTTCCACGTGTTAGCACTCAAAATTTTAAAATTATTAACTTTTTTGTTCCTTAACATCCTATGACTTTCAAAACATGAGTATTAAGTAAAAATGTTGAATGTGAAGTTTCTTATTTACATATTATTGACCTATCCTGTGAGTTTCACCAATTTAAATGAAAAATTTCTACAATTGAGGTATTTTATATACTGATAAGGGTAACAAAAGGTTTCTCAGAAAATTAACTTTAAAGTAAGGATTGTTAAGGGTCTCTTTAAATTGTCACGTGATGGCCTAAAATGGTGCAAATGAAAAAATAGCATGCCATCTAGTACTGCACATCCTTAGCTACCAAAAATGGCAAAAAGTTCCATGATTTTCAAAATTTTCAGCAAATTTTCAGCGTAGCTTTGCCTTAAAAGCCTACTACATATTGCTAATTGAAGTTGTAATTTAAAAAAATTGCTTAACGGGCGCTTTTTTAGAAAATGAAAAAATTCGTTATTATTTGAATAATATAATATGTGATATACGAGTACGTTGATGTTATCTGCTTCTTCGTTTCTTACGCGAATTTTGTGGACATCTCTTACCATAAGCATATTTAAACAATTTTATACATGAGCCGACCGCTCCCTACTTTGCCGCCCGGGCGCTCTAGCAGGGTGTCGCCATGTTTCCTTTTTTAGGCGCTTGCTGGCGCTGAGGTGCTTGAGCCGAGCCTTGCTCATGAGTAGCTAGGTACCCTGAAGTTAGTTAGACGTAAGTGGGCTCGGGCGGCAAGTGGTGAGTGGTCCTCTTCTACCATGGTATAATTTTGTATAAATGTGCTGCTTGTTTCTGGCCTGGCGCCTGTGCTCATAAATTCAGAACTATTGGGAATTTAATATCCGAGGGACTACACTCCTGGTTAAGGAAGGGATTAAGAGATATATTTATATCAGGTAGTATGTCATGGTTGTGTAAAATAAATAATTGTTAGAACAGATCCACAAATATTTAGTTAGGCATTTTTGAAAGGGGTACTCCTTTACCTAGAGTTTGGTGTTACCGCATACCTTCCTAATTTTCTCCATCGGTACCTCGTGATCTACCTGTCTCCCTGTTTAATACGTTTAAGTTTGCACCTTTCCCTTTGACGAGGATCGGCGCATATATTTGATACACTTGGTAACAATGCGGGCAATTTAATAACGAATTTTACCTCCAAGAGATTTTCTAAGTTTTACTTTTGGTTTAAGTCAGGAATGTTAAATCTACTAAATTCATGGTCCATTTATTCATGAAACTATTTAGATATATTGAAACATTTACAAAATCTAGATGTGCGTCTTTCAAGTTCATTGAACTGATTTAGCCAATAAGTTCAGGAGATAAAATTATTTTATTAATTACGCCATCCTTTGATTACAATTTTTGAGCATCTCTTTTAAATAACCAACAATACTAATAAGGAAACTATCACTATGCTCATAGCTGTATTCGCTTTAGAGCTGGAGTGCTCATTTATAACAGGAAAGGGGAGGTTAAAATCACCTCTTTCTACCCGCTGCGATAGAATCGCGCGTTTACATGTGGTAACTGAGTTTCAGTGGTGGAACGTCGCTATCATCTGACGTATAGGTAATCATAAGCGTTCGCACTCATAGTTTACTCCTTACTAATACTTGGTAGGATGACTTCTGTGGCACAAGTTAAGTTTTATAAGGTCTGCAATATATGGTGCAAAAGACGAAGGGCACAGTCTCAAAAGATAAGCAAGGTGATCCTCTCTGATCTTGTTGCGATACTCAATTTTAATATAGTTCATCTTTGAAAAGGTTTGTTCGCAGATATATGTAGAGCCAAAGACTGTCATTAAATTAGATGCAAACAAACGTAATCTCTGATAATAATTACAGGGCAAAGAGTTAAATAATACCCATCCTTCGTTCTCAGAACATTTTAGTATCCTGGAATTTAGCAGTAAAATAGTTCCATTTGTAGCTCGTGTGGAGTCTCACTACATGGAAACTTCAAAGGAGTGCAAAATAGTTGGGTATTTGTCTCAAATTATTTTGTCTTAAAATTGCGAAGTGAATATTTTCTGCATATTTTTCCAGGGGTATGACGTTTATTGTGAACACGAAACGCAAACAAGGGAAATAATATAAATCTGCAATTACCAGTTGTCCTTCATACAATCGCAATTGTGCCATAAATGTGTACACAGCGTCAACTAAGCACACTATGTTTTGATTTCTACCCTGCAAGCGTTTATTCAATTGATCCAAATAACCAAAAAAGATCAGTTGAAAATGCCAGGTCACACAACCATTCGTCTTGTGTCAGTTCAGGAACTTAATTTTCCTGAACGTATAATAGGTATAAGACGCAGTTATTATTTTAAGACTGTTGAAAGTACAAAAGTGTACGGACATTACTATTGTTGCATTTAAATTGGGATGATTACTTTGCTTTTCATAAATTCGGCAATCACGTGACGTTGTTCAAAGAAACATCTTAACATGGGTCCCCTACTGACACACCGTACATGACAGTGGTATGGTAATTTTGAAAATTCAGTTCCCAGCTCTTTCATGAGATTTTGAAATTGTCTATCTGGAAGACTACTGGATCTAATAAGATTTATTCATATTGAACGTAACGGACCTAGCGTGTAAAGTCTCCCTATGTATTATGCAGTGTATGGGCAAAAAGTCAGATTCAATATTGCTATACTGTATAAACTTGCTCAGCCAGCCAATTAAACCATTTTATCGTGCTTTCATAGAGGGTGTCCCGTCGGCCGCATCACTCACGATTTTGTCCCATGGAAGTTTAAATTTATTTCCAACATAATGGACAGCGTTAAAAATGTCCTTTCCACAAATTGTACTTTTAAGGGATACCATATCAGAGTACAGAAAAACATGTTAATGACTTTATTTTGTCCTTTAATTGCCTTTCTAAATCACAACCAAATTCTTCAATGCGTCCCGTTTTACTGTACGATACCTCGAGAGAGACTGACTGATACAAATAAATCGACTACATCGGGACAAAATTCCTTCGCAGCAAATAGCAAGCATTGCTTGATAAATTCGTCTTGACTAAATGGTTTTATGTATTTTTCAAATAAGTTCCACCAGTTTATATGTATCACATTTTAACATTAGGGTCATATTTAACAGGTGCTTTCACTTTTTGCAGTTTTTGTGATCTGACTTCAACTAGAACAAAGATGTGGTAAATGTTGGTAGCACCGCCACTGACTGCTGTCTCTTTCTCTTACTGCCTTAGTCGCTGGTGTGGGGAAAACAAAATGTGTAAGGGAAGGAAGCGTGTGCTGTACAATTGAGCACCCATGGTAGAGAATGTTCATTTTTTTTCTTCGAAGTGATGAACTATTTACTATGCAAAATAGTACATAGAGTAACATTCTCAAAGTATGTTTAAAATATAAGTATTGTGCGTATAGTGTTGAACTATGTATCAAATTGAAATGGAAACTACAATTAATTTGGAGATTATACTAGAAAAATTTCTTACATTAGGAAACAATTGAATATTCACAATATACCAGTATGTAGTAAATGAAGACCAAGCGAAAGACACCGAGATAACGTGTGCGACTCCTATTTGTGAGGCCAAATCCAAACGTCGTGAGTTCATATCTCGGCAACTGAAGTCAAATGTGCCTGTAGTAAAGAACGGGGAGGTCCCAAGTAAAATAATCGGAGTGACTGCGCACTTGGTTGTTGACGGGATATCATTTGACTGCAGTAGCCTAGATTTTGCCTTTTTATAATAAAAACATTACAATGTAATTGTAAACGTATAATATTTACAATTCCAAGACCCAAATTTTGTGTGTAGAAGTAACAAAGGCAAGTACAATATTATAACAAGAAAATAACTGCACTAAAATATTTTTCAAGCTGAATACAGCCAAATGTTGCCATATGGAAATACCATGCATTAAAGGGCTACGTACAGTGTTGTCACATAACTCACCTATGCATAATACCTCTCACTGCAGTTACTGAAACAAGCATTAGATCTGGCAGCATGGGTGAATCATATGCACTCTCATACACTCATTTCGTAGCAATCACATCCACTCAGTTGGAACCCCTTTACCTCTTCAGCCCCGCTTACCTTCTTGTGGTGGGTCGACAGTATGACGTTCCGGAAACGATAGCGGGAATAATAAATAAAATTGAGTATAAGCCTTTATGGGTACAAACGCCAACTTTTGTTGTTGCAACTTTTACAAGTTAGTCAACCCTTAAAACTGACTAGATACCAAAGTGTTATTTCATTTAGTTCAGATTAGGTGAAACAATTATAAGCGTTTGTTCAGGCATATAAATATTGTTTTTTCGGTGTACACATTTGAATAGTTGATCGTATCAACACTACCAAATACAGAGCTTGTACCGTATGTAAAAGGAGATATAGCAACACATCATTTTCCTTTTTCGGTTTTTACTGCATTTGTCAGCGCTTAGATACATATGTCCGAGTTCATGGAGGTTAATCTGAATTCATACTGGCGTGTTACTGTAATTTTCAGCAGGGTTTAAAGGAGTTAATTAGTTTAATGAGAAAATGAGACCGCCCGGTTAATGTTTTGGTTTGATGTAGAGTAATTGAAGTTGGTGTTATTTATGTATCCTGTGTAGAGGACGGAATGATCATTCCATTATCAACCATGATGTTTCAATCATAATATTTTTTACATGCAAACATGTTTATAAACACTTTCGCTTTTCACTATTAAAGGGAGATAAGTTATTAACTTATTTTATCATGCGAGTCATACACTATTTTTAGTTTTCAAGGGTAGAGTGAGGATGAGAAATGTAATGCCATAACCGGAATTTGAACCACGGATCTCCAGGTTTCCTCAGGTTTTCTCTAACTACTGAGATATCAGGACAGCATACCTCTCCCGGATGGAGACTTGAAGATTCGTGGTTTGAATTATAATCCTGAAATCTGCCAGAAAATAAAGTTTGGCAGTGTTACAATTTTATACCACTCGGTGGTGTAACTATTTCCTTTTTATTGATGTCACCTAACGTTAAAAGCCCTTCCTTTAATTTTATAGTCTGAAAATAGGTTTTAAAATGTTTTTAATTACCATTAACACGCTATCGTATGTGGCAGATTTGTAAACTAAACCCAAAAAATTTCATTCATACTTCTGAATGCTCCTTAAGTGCCATATATCTCAGCGATCTATTCTATATTGGGCCTTAAAGATCTCTTGATTTGTCTCAGACGTATCTGTATTAGGCTGACCCTAATGTCATGTAGTGCACGATGATTTGTTTTGCACTGGATGCAACAAAGTTAGGATGATTTTAACCCAAAACTCCTTCATTAATTACACTGGGCAACAAAAAGATAATTTTTGAATGTTTCGAGCACTTCATGAGGCAATTCCTACTAATTTTGGGTTGAGGAAAACAAATATGACAATGAAAAAATTTCATTAGCTCTAGTTTCTATGATATACACAAGGTGGAAGTATTACATATTAACGGATTTAGAGAAAAGGATATATTTTAATTACATACATCCTAAGAACAATGAAAGTGCATTTGATTTTTTAACTGGTAATTACATGCTAAGAGTTCTAAATTGCTGGAAAAATACTTCGTAGATAGTCGTGTCTGAAGAGAATCATGTGGTGGCTATTGACTTCGTCGTCCTTTAGCTTGCCTCTTGTGATGGGGTTCCGCAGAATCCCTATACAAAGACCAAAAGTAATCCGCAAGCATTACTTCATTCCAACGGCCCTGATATCTTTGTTTCATAACAGAAATGTCCTGATGGAATCTCTCCCCATGTTCATCACTAATAGCTCCACAACTAGGAGGGAAAGAGTCTAGGTGGAAGTGGAGAAAATGGATCTTAATGGATATGTTGCATCCAAGGTTATGGTATTTTTGCAGGAACACTGTCACCAAATGCTTGTAGTTGTCATCTCTTTTGTTGCCTGAAAATCCTTTTCTTCCCTCTCCAAAACTTGGTCAGATGCAGGATCCTTTACAAGTTCTCTTATTTGAGGTCCGACAAAAATGCCTTCCTTAACTTTTGCATCATTTAATTTCCAAAATGTCTCTCTGATTGTGTTTTTTTATTTGACAGGTGTGCCAACTTCCAAAAAAGTTTCCCCAAATTTAGAATCTTCACTCTAAAAAACGAAATGTATCTTTATCTTCAAAACAAGAGCTAATCTATCATTTTTATGGTTATTTTTGAATTCAGCAGTTGGAAGTTCATGTAAGTTCACTATTTTAAAGCCCGAAACATTTTCATTGTTGTCCAGTGCGATCGAATACTTTTAAAGCAGCTGAAGGAAAATTTCTTACGGCCTTCTCCACTATAAAACATGGATTTTCTGTCCAGATTGCGTTACTCATGTTACATTTTCTAAGCTATATAACTATAGCAAATACAGGAAATACTTCTGTCACTATGGAGGGTGATTTCACAAGAAATATATGCTTTAAGGCTCCATAAATCCAGTGATTTATATATGTGTAAACTAATACTGAAAACAAATGTTATCCTTCTACAATGCGTCAGAGGATTTTGAAGGAAATCTCTCCACCTCAAAGTGATGTTAACATTTTGTTTATTTATTCAAGAATTTATTCCAATATTTTAATTCAACATTTTGTACAGACAAAATATTATATACATCACATTTCTGTGAAAAATCTGTGAAACCGCTCTTTCTTCCGTTTGAATAAATGTTGTGTACCTCCGCTTAGCTCGTAAGTCACAAGAGATAGTCCAACAATAGAAATAATGAAGCTGTATATTCGAAGTCAGTTAGCATTTTCGTTCAATGATAAATAGTTCATTATTTTAGCCCTTCGAGATGAAGTTGACTTCAAGTAATGATGTACTATAAACTGATGTGTATAAAAGTGAGGCGTAATGGAATGCAAGTGTTTATTTTCGTACTGAGACATCTAGCTTTAATCTCTGCCATCGTGACCTCCCATGTTACTTTAAGCATAAATTCTGGTCAGCATATTGGTAGTTTGCTACAAGCTAGTTGTCCATGTTCTCACTAGCAGAGAATCCTTGAGGTAATGTTTCACTAAGTTTTGGCTCAAAAACGTAATATATTAGATTGTGTCATAAGTAAAATAGTTTTTTTTTTTTGATTTTGTTATTTTGGAAAATTTATTGGGATTCTTTGTTTTGGCAATGATATTTACAGGATGCCTTGCTAGTGTTGCATACATTGCGAGCATGTATCGGTCTTCAGTTGTTAATAAACAATCACAAAATGGAGTTAACGTTTGAATTTGCCAAAAAAATACTGTAAACAAGATTATAAAGCCGCTGCCGCAGCTTTATGTGTAGTGGAAGGAGAAGGTGTTGTTAGCGTATGACACAACGACGGTTCCAACGTTTCAACAATGGGGACGAAAACAGTAAAGATTTGCCACGTTCTAGAAGACCTAAAGTGTGGAATATTGAGGATACAGGCCAGGTTTTGTGAGAAAATCAGCGAAAAAGAACCCGTAGGCTTTCAGAAGAACTTGGTACATTAAAATCACTCAAAAGCTATAGATCTATACCTCATTAACTAACACCTCAACAGGTTGAACGTAGAGTGCATATCTATCAGCTTATCCGTAATCCCATCGATAATACATTTGTCAGGAGAATCGTCACTTGTGACGAAAATGGGTATATTATCGATACCCTTATACCTTGAAGCAATGGCTCGAACTCCCCCAACCTGCCAAAGTCATCGTAAAAATAAACTCAGTTCAGTCCCAAAGTTATGTTTTTCGGAAGAAATTTTGAAGGTCTAATCCACCAGGAGTTTGTTCCAAATGTGCGGGCGATTGATGCGGGTCTTTATTCTCAACAACTGGAACGATTTCATGAAATTTTGAGGAGATACCCAGTATTAGTTAACCGAAATAGAGTTCTATTGCAACAGGACAATACGACACCCTATACTGCATCAACAGCCATGGAAAAATCCAGGAATTGAGAATCGAACTGCTACCACACCCAGCATACAGCACTGATCTCGCACCATCAGATTATCATTTTCTTCGATCTATGGCCCATTTTCTACGTGGAAGAAATTTTGAGTATATATTCAGCAATGCAAGTGGGTGTCAACGAATTCTTAGCATCAAAAACCAGAGACCATCTTTAGATAATAAACCTCGCTAAACGATGACTCAAGACCACAGTCTAATGAGCTATACTTTGGAAATTAGTTAATTGCTTGCCAGAACACATTTAAAATAATTAACTTTCTAAAAAGTCAACAGATGAGAAAGCATCCATATAATAAAAGGCACACGTATGGACAAAGTTAGTACTTTTCTAAATTTTTAAACAGGCTTAAATGTTATTCTTTAGCGATGTACTATCATACTATTAATGAGAATTTTTTATTGATTTTCGATAGCAGTTGTAACGTGGACATCTCTATTCATCTGGCTGACGAATCTCTCATATGATGCGAAAGATGAATTACTTTATAAAGAAATGTAAGGACATTGATAAATATGCTAAAATAATATCATAAAATCAATGCATAGTGCAGCAGCGTGAGTTAAGATATTGTAATGAGTTTATTAGAAATGTCTGTGTTTAAATAAAGGAAATTAGCCCCCCTTAGGAAATTTAGCTTAAGGTGTTCTTGGAATTATATAGCATTCACTTCTCAGTCCTTGTTGAGTCGTGACTGAAAGTTAGAAGGGGAAGTGAACTTATTAATACTGAGAAGAGCCGAAGAGTAAAATTCATGTCCCAGTTAAGATTTAGAAAGCTTAAGATCTGCAGCATTTGTAGGACTACCATATAGATGGGACATAAGTTGATAAAAGAGCGTACGTACATTTCTAAAATTCTCTTTTCCTTCGTATTTTGTAGTCTTAAAGATTATCGGCAGCCACAGCGCCAAGAGCCGCCTTCGGATTATGTAAAACCTCACAGTGCACAACTCAGTTCGAATAGATTGTCAGAATCCATTCAATTTATCGGTCAACTGCAATGGTGTTCATCTTCACCTCCTCATTAGAAAGAAGATCTCACAGTTGAACACTGGACCAGCTAAAGCAGATTAACCGAAGAAAGAAACTGGTGACTGTCTCACATTGCTTTTAAATGTCGTTAATATCCTTCCGTTGAACGACAGTTTAAATAATTCTCCACAACTTCCTCCAAAACAGCGAATAATTCAAGTCACATTCTTTCTCCGTTTACCAATCCTAGAGGAAGTCTTTCATAGTCGATATCCGAACCATTGTTTTTGAATAACGTCATTAATAACCATTTTAACTTTCTCAGTCATGTGCATAGTAGATAGCAAACGTATTGCACTCCAAACAAGTATGTAACAGTTATTTTTATAAATGTTTTCTCAAGAATAGTAGAAGAGATTAATATTTATAATAAAATAAAGAAGTAATGTAAAGTAGGTAATGGTGTAACCATGACAACGTAGTATGTTCAGTTGTTGAATACTTTAAAAGATTTTGTTCTTCTGCTTATGAAAGTCTTAGGGGTAAGATGTATATCTGCCTATCCAAGTGTATGCAGAAACAATTTTGTGTATGCAGAGATGCATAAGTAGCGTGTGCGCAAGAAAAAAGAAATAGTTCACCGTGGAATCTACCGCTGCTTGTAAAACGATCACATTAATAATATTTGTGATTCTTTCAAACAATTCAAAATTGTTTATAAGGAATTACATTTTCATCTTTAAATAAGAAAACTATTTGTTCATTATTCAACAGTTATAATAATACTATCTTCATCAGCCCCGTAACCACGATCCTGGGAATAAAAAGGATCTCATCGCTCAACAATTACAGATACGCCTAATTATACAGAGTTGCAAGAGAAACTTCTAGATTTCTCCAAGAACGTCACGAAAGGTGAGAAAATAATCTGCATCCACCTTCATCCCAAATAATCCTGCTTCAAGACGGAGATCGTCTCAGCATAATCCTCCCAAAATAACGCTTCAAGTATTTAATGCAAAGATTTCACTCTTAATAAGCCCGCCTCAGTAGCGTAGGTACGTCACCATCAAGAGGGTCGGAGTTCGAATCTCGGTCGGGGTGACTTATCTGGATAGGACTTTACCTGGGGTTTCCCTTATCCTGAGAGATGAATGTCAGGTAACTCTAAGTTCTATGAACCCTGGGCCATTTGAGCATCATTTCATTCATCGACCGATATGACTTAACTTTGGAGGAAGTAAGTTAAAAAAAATTATCTTTAACATACGTTTTGATAAGTGTCATGGATCAACTAGAGTCTGTTTAGATGAATTCTGTGTGAGAACAGCGTAACTTAAAAATAAAAGTAGGCTAAATAAAACATGTAGTTTTTAATTTACATCATATTTTATGGTTGTGACACGGGGATTTTCAACATTTACATTAAACAGGTTTTAATTTGGATTTTACAAAAATGGATGTAATTACTTTAATATGGTCTAAATATAACCATTTTAACAATGTGATTAAGATATTTTCATGACGAATGAAATGTATATCTTCAATTTTCTGAGAATGTCTCATTGGTCCTCTTAATACTGCATGGTTTTTATATAACTGCTAAAACCTAGGAGATACACAAAATCTTACTACACAGAAAGACAATGTGTCAAATACTTCTTCTATGGACTGAACCATTTCACAGATATTCCTGGTTCTTTTATTAACTTACCAATATTTATACTTCCCTCAAATGGAAAGCCGTTCTTCCAATTTTTATGTCTTGTCCATATAAAATAGAATAGAATATTTCTCATCATTCTTCATGCCTGCCTCGGTAGCGTGGATGGTAGCGTGTTAGCATCACGTTCAAGAGGACCGGAGTTCGAATAACGGTCAGGGCGAGTTACCCGGATAAGGTATTTTCCCGGGGTTTTCCCTTATCCTGAAAGACGAATGTCCGGTAACTCAAATCCTGGCTATGGCATTGAACTTTTCTCTCTGACTCTACCCTTCAAAAACCTTGTTGTACACAGGCTAAGAGGGACAAGAGTTTGTGAGAAATCCTTGTGAGTACAATTCATCAAATTTTTGCCCCTAAATTGTTTCGCGAAGAGCCGATACTAGTTGGGTGGAGTCAAAAGTTGGCTATCTAAATTTGGCAAATCTTACGGAAGGAAAAACACGACCCTAAATTTTGCTTCCGTTTTCATACAAACATATAAAGCTTATTGTTTTACCATGCAAGTAGATCTTCACTAGGAATGGGTCGATAGCAATTTTTCTCGATACTGGATTTTCGATAGCCTTGCACGATATTTTCCACGATACTTCGATACCCGATACTGTCATTTCTACTTCCAGTTGCAATACAAAATGGAATGTTGGTGGAAATGTGTAATGCCAATAAAATTAAATAGGTTGATGAGATGTGTTTAATGAGATATGATAATATGTGTAATATGTTTAATGAGACAAAACTTGAAACCATCAGTATTCTTATTTTTAAATTCTATATTAGACATTTGAAAGCAACACAGTACACTTCTATAAGTTGCTGTTGTTAAAAACACTAACATTTTCACTCTTTCGGAGGCCACGTCTATTTCTTCATCTGTCATATTTGAGTCCTACTGTGCTAAATAGCTTTTTAGTTCTGGAAATTTTGAATTTGTTTTCCACTAATCAAGTGCACTAGAACGAGTATGTGACAAATGGTTGTTGAGATGTGCAGTGATTTCTTCTTGGGAACTGTTAACTGCACGAATTCAAAACACGATTATTTTCTTGCATAATGTACACTCTCGATTTCTCGAGATTTGCAAAGTTCTACTTACGGTAGTAATATTTTGCGATTTTAAATTAAAATAAACATTTCAGAATCAGCACCAAAGTATCGAAAAGTATCAGGAAAATTTTCTGAAGTATTGTTCGATATCGATACCATATCGATATCGTGAGTATCGAGAGCCCATCTCTAATCTTCACCCTCTTGAATGCATTAGTTTGGTTCTGCCTTGCTGTGACTGTTTTGTTTAAACAAGATGAACCAGGTGCTAGTGTTAGTATATCAGCCGATGTCCAGGTTTTTCAGTGTACCCCTTACAGTTAATTGAAACGGGGGTGGCAGGAATGAATGTTCCAGTTGAGTATGCAAATTGTCTGGTCGCATGGGCACGCCACGAATTTAAAGTGGAAGAGAAGGAGCGGGTTCTTCACGGTTCATGGGTTGCGCTTATTTATTGTGATGTATGGCAACACCGCTCCAGTTGTGGAAAAGCAGGCAAAGTGTAATCAATGTATTAAACTGACTTATCAACCCCCCCCCCTCCTCATGAACCAGGCTTCGATTTCCAAGCTGATTAAACGCCTCTCTCCGGTACACAAACGTGAACCAATCAAAGATTCGCTTTTCCTGTGTTCTGCAGTGGAAAGGCAAATATCTGCCCTTTGGCTTTCATGTAAATTGCAGAGCACTTGTTGGAGATCTGGCTAGTGATTGTACAATTCAGCATTCGAGAACTGTCAAGTCCCATTTACAATTACATAACATATACTTAGAAGATGAAACGATTTAAATGATTAAACCTATTTAATAATTTAAATAAGTAAAAAGAACTATTTAGAATATTGAATAATGGTATGAAAAAGTTATTATATAAAATTTATGAAGAAATGTATAAAAGTTGAATGATTTTATATAAACAATGAGTAGTTGGCATGCTTAATTAAGCATGCCAGCTACTCGTTGTTTATATAAAAATACATCTCACTTTTAATGACTTGAGTCTTCTTTAAAAAAAGTTGAATGGTGTTGATTTGTCGTTATGGCAACGTCAAAATGACTATATAAGCAGCTGGACTGGAGGTAAGGCATGTGCGTACCCAAGGTAATCAAAGGAGTTAATCCAAAGAGCAGCAAAAGCTGAACTCCAAAATCTCCAAATGAGCTGTTTGGTTACAAAATTTACGCCATTTTTCAATCAAATAAAACACCAGGGTGTAAACAAAAAGCTGTTTGGCATCCTGTACAAAACAGAGGAGCAAAAAGCTACCTCATCAAAATTTCTTCATCAAAATAATCCCACCTCAACCTCTATCATCAAAATTTTCAACCTGTGTCAGACCCAAAACCTGGGTAGGTACGCAGCAAAAGACTTCTGGCTATTAACAGCCTGTCAGTACCTGAGTGAGTGAGTGAGTGAGTGAGTGAGTGAGTGAGTGAGTGAGTGAGTGAGTGAGTGAGTGAGTGAGTGAGTGAGTGAGTGAGTGATTGCTTCTTCTTCATTTGACTTCCATGGTGAAAGGACGTGTGAGTAAGTCTGCAAATAGACGCTCATGTGCAAAGGCAATTTTTGTGTGTAAGAAATATGTATCAGTATATTTTACTTGGTGCAACAGAAACGCGATTATTGTTGAACAGTTAAAAGGATTGCACCAGAGAATATTGATATCGATTGATTTATGTTAAAAAAGTTTCAGTCTTAATAAATCTCAAAATTTGGAGATTCGTTGGGGAAATTATAAATAATCTTTTACATAAAACAACATTATCCTTCCATAACCGCGACCACCCCTGAAAAGAAGAGTTCATGCAAATACTAGAGCAGCCGAGGAACGACTAGATCGAACTCCGAGAACTTCGAAGAAGTCCATCATCACCCAACTTCTTTCTACACCCCACACTGGAACATTTATGTTCCAAAGATAATAGAATCATTTACAAAAAATACGCAAATGTAAAAGCAGAGGTTTATACATAAACTTATCATGGTTTTAAGTTTTTGTCCACACAAGCAGCTTTTTGGTTACCATGTGCTTATTTGTCAAGTGCCTTTCTTTTAAGATCAAGGGCAGGAGTTACTGGAATATCTATAAATATCGCAAAAAAGAAAGTATTAATAGAAAGTGCTACATTTGCGAGTTTTCCTTTATTTGTTCTAGTACATTTAAAATATGAAATTGATCACGTTTCATTCTCATGTACTTTTGGAATTCCAGCAGACCATCTTCTCTCACTTAGAGCAATAGATTAAGAAGTTTCCTTGCTCAACTCCTTTTTTTTTTCATTTAGCGGATGAAACCATCATCGTCTGCGTCAAGAGGACTGATTTTTAAAATGTATTACTCCAATTAAAACTGTTACCGCACCTTGCATATGTGCAAAGTCCATTGCTATTCAGAAGCAGCGATTTTCAAGTCAGTAATAAGTTGATCTTCGCCTGTTCTCTATATTTGATTGGCTAATACGTTATATCATTCATTGGAATCTCCACATAATCCCAGGTTTATGTGTTACTTATTAAATTATTATGTCTAGGTGTATTTTTCATTATGAATGAAGCCTTATATCTATGTCAGGATTTCAATAGTGGAAAATCACCGAATAGCAAAATACACACGGAAATTTGACTGCCACATTATGAAGAATGTCATGCAATTAAGTTATTAACATAAGAATACTATGGAATATGTACACACTTAGCATTTACTTATGCATACAGGGTGAAACGCATGCACATTTTGAAGATAATTTGATATCCAATTAATCCCATTATATTCTTATTCATTAAGCACAAACATTTCAATGTGCAGTTACATGACCTTCTGTACTCATTCTTGCCCAGACTAATTCTTACAAACGCTTATTGCTCCATCTACTTCATGTTAACTCAGATAAGCACATTTATTACACTTTTCCTTGTACAGCTTGCATAAAACGTCAAGGAACTCCACAGATATGTGCCACAGAGGAGAAATGCGAAGAAGTTTCGGGGATGCTGGGCTATCAGCATACGGAGAGAGTCACATATGAAGATCACGTTTTACTGTAGACCCACAACAAGAAGGCAAGCTAGAGGAATGTGTAACGTAATCACTTTTGCTGTTTATGCTCGCCTTCCCAGTATGTCAAGGATGCTATCCTGGTCGCCAAACTAAGCCCATGAAAGAACGCTTTAAATAAATGGGAGGGGATGAGTACGTCGTAACAATTGTCATAGTAACGATTAGAAGGACCAAATAGAGTCAAGACGTTTCCATGACAACGTTAAACGCTAAACCTTAGTTGCTAATATTTTAACACATGCCGCATGACGTGCGGGCGAGCGAGTTACGCAGACGCTGCAGTAAATACAATATCTTGGTTTTTATTTCTCTGCTGATAACGCTGCATAAACAGAATGCTGTTGCTGTTCTTATTTTTTATACAACAGTTAGAGATCCTGTACTGGCAAGTTACTTTGCATTTTAGCTGTGGGAATTTGCCTTGGTTTACGTGTCTGAGTCCGTGTGTCTGTGCGTGTGTTGTGATCATTTACAATTGCATTTTAATGAATGTTTAATTATGTCTAAAATAGTGACAAGCGGCAGCCTGAACGTGCTCGGGAACCAAATAAAACCATATTTGGTAGAGGCATTCCAATTAAAGGACAGGCACGGAAAATATTGTGCTGTGTGGGAGAATAATTTGAAGAGGAGAAATTGAAACTGGAGCCTATTATTTCATTCTCTCATTGCCACTTTAACCCAATCGAATTGATTTGGGCTGAAGTAAAGGGTTATGTTGGTAGAAACAATATAGACTTCATTGCATCGAAAATAATGAAACTGAGGGTCTAACAATAATAAAAGCCGAAAACTGGAAAAAAATTGGTGAGTCACACAAAAGGCGTAATAAGTGCCGCTTGGGAAAATGAAGGAATTTTGGAAGAGACTAGAGCAACTTGTTATTTCCGTGGGGGATTCCAGCAGCTGTTCGGATGATGACGACGACGGCGCCAACATTATCAATCGAGCAGCAGCAACAACGATTCAAGCGATTCGGATATAAGGGGCATTTCTCCACTTCAATAAGCATCAAAATGACACAGGTATGCCTCTTTTGTTACGATGATCTTTACATTAATGTGTTCTTGTATGTTTTAGCGTTGGCATGTAGATCCACGACTTTACTATTGTCTTTGAGTATAGTATTATAATTAATAATAATAATAATAATAATAATGATGATGATGATGACGATGATGATGATGATAATGCCCATTGTAGTCGCAAATGAGTCACTTTCGCACTAGTAATTCTGTCGTGCTGTCCACGTGGCAGCAATAAGCGGCAACGTTGCCTCTGTCTCTCCATAAGAAATGTCAATCACTTTCTAGATTGGCGCCCTGTATACATTCGTTTAAAAGGCGCAAGTGTTTTCACATAACTCACCCGTGCTTAATACCTATCACTGCAGTTACTGCAACAAACGTTAGATCTGGCAGCACAGGTGACTCATGTACACTCTCATACACTCATTTCCTAGTAAACAGATCCACTAACAGAGCAGATGAACAGTTCATATCCCTCTCCCCTTCATTTGTGTCTTGCCTTCTTGACGTGGGTATACAGTACACAATCTTTAGGTTGAAATTGGCAAAAGGTGTTACAGTAGATTATAAGAGATAGTCAACTCTATCAAGATCTAGTCACTATGTGATGTATTTTAAAAGTGTAATCAGAAACAAGGAAATTCTCAGAAAAGGATTTATTTTTAACTACAGTTGCTTTGTTACAATGGAAGTAAACTGTAGTTTAGGAGGGAAGGTATTTTCTTGAAAATCTTCATGCCATATACATGGAAGAACCTTTTATGCACTATTTTTCGTACAGTTATTCAACATACACGGATCTTTGCATAAGAATTGTTTGCATTTTGTGAGTCAACGGACCTCAACATGTCTATTTAAAATGAATTCTCCATATCAAATTATTTAATACAATTAGCACTTATTTCATTTACTATAGGTAAGTAACTTAAGAGAAAGTCTTCATCCTTTATGTTTTAAAAACTTCTAGTAATCTACAAGTGACGTTTATGCCGTCCTTTATATGGTCATCTAAAACATGTTTTCCCTATTGATTTATAATTTTAAACACAGAGTAACATTCATTCTTAGAATACAACTTATCCACTCAAGATTCTCTAATATTTTCCTCCGGAATATACATAGTTCTTGTTATATATTAATTTTTTTTCCGGTCTGTTTTCTTATACTACTCCAATTACTCTTAAAAACGTACTTTATTTGGTGTTTTATTTTGTTTTTATCTGTTATGTTCCATACTTTACTCCCATGTAGTAATTCTGATTTTGAAACTACTATATAAACTTTTAATTCTTTTTTTTATGTTTTTATTTGCTGATCAGTATCTTTATATAATTTCATTAAAATAATTAATGTTACATTTGCTTTAATTAACAAGATTGATTGTATATTATAAATTAACAATAAATACTTAAATTCTACTATTTGTTACTATCAAATTTTCTATCACAACTTTTGATTTTATTCTTTCTTTTCTTTTGAGCTCTATCGGCTTTTCTTATAAGTAAGAAAAATTGTTATATTTTATCCATAAAATTTTCTTCTATATCATATTTAATAATCAGGGGCGCCGGGATAGCACAGAGGTTTCGTTCGCGGCTCCCGTGCAAGGGTCCTGAGTTCGATTCCCAGCTCTGGTGTTGGCGATTTTAAGTCGGCCCTATCCACTCCACCTCTGTTTAGCGCATGTGAATTGTCCCCTATGCCCAACGTGGTTCGGAGTCCACGGTATAAGCTGTAGCTCCACTCGCCTCACCGTCATCGTCACTATCTCCCTGTCATTGGAGGTAAAGGTCTCGCCCTCTGGGTGCCTCTACCTGAGAAATTGGTCCGGTCATCACGTGGGTGGGCGAGGTTTCCCCGAAGGCCAAAGCTACCATGTGGGGAGTAATAATAACGTTAACCATATATAATAATCAGCTCATCTGCTAACATTTAAGAAAATTCATAGCATTTTTATTATAATTGTTTCAATAGAAATATTATTTAGCTAGCAAATTCCTTGACGTTGAAGTTTAAAACATTTCAGATATACAAAATCCTTTTATACCAAATCCAATATACCAAATCCTTTTCTAAATCCTAGATTGCCTTTTCAGCTCAGGATTCTTAGGTTCATAAACATTTAATTTTAATTTAATTATATTATTTTAATTGTTTCAGTTAAATGGCATGCTGGGAATTTGTTATGTACTCATACTTTTACAAAGCGCAGATTTTATATTTTTATTAAAAGCTTCTTTGTAGCCAACAAGTAATATGGGTGTTTCTACATTAAATTAGACTGCTCTGCAGCAAAAATGATGTTTACCGATTACTAAGTTTTCCTAAACGGATGTTTTGCAACGGCGCAATCCGTGTTTTTTCTATCACGTCAGATTTTTGAGCAAATATATAATTCGTATTTCATAAAATCTCATAGTAGGGCATGGGAAGTTTCCATTACTAAAATATAACACCATTGTATTGTGAGCCCACCTTGGTAGTATGGTGGTGGTATGTCTGCCTCACGGAGTTCGAATCTCGGCCAGGGTGAGTTACCTTGATAAAGGTTTTTCCGGGGTTTTCCCTTATCCTGAAAAACGAATGTCTGGTAACTCTAAGCTGTATGGACCCCGGGCTCATTTGAGCATCATTTCACCCATTCCATTCATCGTCCGATATAACTTAACGTTGGAGGACGTAAATTACAAAAAATTGTATTGTGAGTATTTTAAGTACATATTGTGGCAACCCGCCAGGTAAATTTAGTGTAGAGCGTTTTGTCTGCGTTACCAAGGCCGCGTCCACGGAAGGGTGATCGCATTGCTCAGGTAGGCAATGGTTACCTAGAGGGGTTGAACTATTCGGCTTGAACCGGTATGACCACCTTCTGTTGCCGTCACTCCGTCACTCTTAGCGTGGGTCTTGAGGCGGACACATCTCTCTTGGAAGAAACGACCTAGTTTTTCTATAATGTGTATATAGTGGTGCAAGTGTGTAAGCAGAAGCTCGAAATGAAGGTATAGTACTGACGACTGTAACATAAGTACAGTGCTGTGTTTTATTAAATAAATACCGTGTGAAATTCTATGTTTCCTTTGAATTTGTAATGTATAACCTCTCACTAGCCCAGCATCGCCCCTGTTAAATCTGGCTAAAGGTGGGTTCTGAGAGCATCTCATCCTCTTACCATGACAATATGTAGTATTTATAACAGAATGACGCTAGATAAGCTGAACGCAGGTGTCTCTTTATAGCAACACAGATCACAAAATTAATGTGTGACCTCAATTTTGAGAATAAAATGAACCAAACTGGAAATCCTGCCTGGCAGAGCTCTAAAGATGTTGTAAACAACTTCTTAGGAAACACAAAAAGTCAAGATTACAAAACTAAAGTGAAAACCATGTTGCAGAACTTGAGAAAACTTGGTTCTACCATGAGTTTGAAGTTGCACAACCTTCATTCTCACAATGACTATTTTCCAGATTTCTGTCTTGGATTTTACAGTGAAGAACACTGTGAACGTTTCCACCAGGACTTGAAAGACATAGAAGACATAGAAAGAAGGTACGATGGTGGATGGTGTTAACATGATTGTGAAGTATTATTGGTGTCTGAAAAGGGAACGTAATCTTGATAAGCATGGAAGACGTGCAAAAACAAGAACATTTTTTCCTAGTTAACTGCATTACATACGTCAGATCGCCTCTCGCTTCTTCTCAAACCTGACAGATGTTCCAGGAGCTGTGATGTATGATATCGGCGTACGAACACGCCAGCCCACACGCCTGAAGAGACGACTCCCACAGGATCTCCACCTTTTTTGTAATTTTACGTCCTCCAACGTTAAGTCATATCGGATGGCGAATGAAATGGGTGAAATGATGCTCAAATGTGTCCAGGGTCCATGGAGCTTAGAGCTATCCGGCATTCGTCTTTAAGGATAAGGGAAAACCCCGGAAAAACCTTATCCAGGTAACTCACCCTTACCGAGATTTGAACTCGGGACCTCTTGATCTCCTCCATAGTGACTGACTGATAAACTATGAATATTGTTTCCTAATGAACATTGTTCTTGTTATCTCTTTGATTACTTGTTATTTTATCAGTTTTTTTCTCTCTCTCATGTGTGCCATCCTCGTTTCTCAGTGGTTAGTAGATAATAGGAGCCAACTTGGTTTTCCTTACATGTCCTTATATAATTCACAAACATTCAATTAGTTAACAAGAATCTGTAAAGCATGTAATGCTGATCAATCATTGAATTAAAAAAAATTCTGCCTAGTTAGGTCACTGTTTGCTTCTATCTAAAGTTGATAACACTTGTAATATGTGCATACATTGTGTTTAAAAAGACATAGTTACATACTTCTTCATACACGCCATGTTCTTAAGCATAATAGTGATCTTGTAGAAGTGTATAAATAATAGCGCTAATAGGTGAATATAACATTTTTATTTTCACTTTTTTGAAAAATCTGTACGTGGTACAAGAAATTGGATGACATATTTGGAATCAGTGCCCCGAAATTGTGGGGAAATAACATTTAGAACAAAAACATAACAAAAATTAAATTACAGAGCAGTGATAATTGACGTTTGTTGTAATACAAATATGTGTATTAGGATATTAATTATGAATGATAATAGATCCTCTAGTGGTATTACATCTAATATTGCTTTGCATATTCATGTAAGTATGTTTGATAAATATTATAAGCTGTGTTTAGTGAATCTATATATCAGGATAGTACTCACATGCTTTTATCTGTTTCTCTTAATAATCGTTTAATTGTTAAAATACTGCATACACTAATAATAACATCTCTAAACTTAGTTAAGGCACTTTGAGCTGAAAAGAATTTCTTTCATTTAAAACTCCAAGTAATTAGTTTTTTGCAGGAAAATCAATATCAGATGAGAGAGAGAGAGAGATAAAACACAGATACTTTTTTCACCTGCAGTAATTTCTCAGATGTTGCGAATGCGCTAATTAGCAACTCCGAAAGAGGGAGAGATTACATTAGAATAATTGTATTTCTGTAAAAAGAAAACGCAGGGCAGGGAGTATGTTCTCCAAAGCCCTGAATTACGATGCCGGTTTATGTTTGAATAATGGGTATTGGAGAAAAAAGGAAAAGCGAATTACATGGAAGAAAGCGCCGAGTGTTAAAAGGCTTATTTGGACTTAATAGTTTGTGCGTATGTATTAGTCGACACACTGTAAATTTGTGTGTAGCATTTAATCCTCTTCCGGGGTAATGGGTATCCAAACGGAATCTCTAATGCAGTTAATGGCGATGACCTTTGTCTTTATCCTGCCCTGTGCGGGAGAGGGGATCATAGCAAAGGCAATGACAAATTGCCTGTTTGTTTACCCGCTTAGCAAGGCGATTCTTGACCTAAGATTTAGAGTGTGCATTTAAATGACTTGGATCTGCATTAGGTTACATATAGGTACAGTTATGTACATACCATGTCAATCACGTGGATTTCCTGTACTACAGACGTCATAATTCTTCTATGCCTTTCCCTTTTTACTATGGAAGACGAAGTAGCTCAGGGGTTTTGCTCGCAAATGTCGTACTGAAGGTCCGTCGTTCGATTCCTGGCTCAGTGATACTCCTACATAACATTGCCTAGGCTACTAATTCTATCTGAAACAACTTACATTATGTGAAACATACGATTCAGTTGGAGAATTTAATATCATTTTGGCACGTTGGCCATAGTAGCTCAATGGTTTAGAGCGACTGGACGCAGACCAGAAGATCCGTGGTTCAAATCCCGGCTATGGCATTGACTTTTTTTCAGTCTGGCTCTACCCTTTCATACATAAAGTAGTTACATCGTCATCGAGATCACTGTTGTGATTGTTTTGCTAAGTCCACAATTCAGATTTTTAGCAGGCTTAACTTATTTTAAATGTATGACTAATTATTAATTATTCCAACTTTATAAATAGAGAAGCTGCTTCCTCTTACACAATATTAGTATCCCTTCTTCTAGAACTCCAGTTATGTATCTCAAACATTCCAAAAGTTACAAGTTCCAACAGAGATAAAACAAAACAGCTTTATTTGAAAAAAAAAAAAAAAAGTTATAATTTACATTTAAGTCCCATTTTACGATAAATTATGCAGTTTGAACCCCCTTCATATCTTACTACATTTTCAAACGCATAAAAAGCAACTTTACATGTGAGAAACTTTCAAAGTAGGCTGGCCACGTAGCTCAGTCGATAGAGAACTTGCCTGCCATGCGAGGGGATCCGGGTTCGATTTGTGCATGGGGGTGTGGATGTTTCTCCAACTAAGATGATCCCCCATCTTCCCCAGAGTCTGGAACTATGAGCGGGAGTGCGAATGTGTGGGAATGAATAAAACTCCAAAATTTACGAGTTAACAATAACGCCAATAGGCGATATGTTCCAAAGGAGAACGACTGCCGATATGCTGCCATTGCAGTTAAAGGCGGAGTATAAATGAAATAAAAAGACATTCAAAATACAGTACATGTCTTCATTAGCACTTCGTGCAATATTGCTGCTAATAATAATAATAATAATAATAATAATAATAATAATAATAATAATAATAATAATAATAATAATAATAATAATAATAATAATAATAATAATAATAATAATAATAATAATAATAATAATAATAATAATAATAATAATAATAATAATAATAATAATAATAATAATAATAATAATAATAATAATAATAATAATAATAATAATAATAATAATAATAATTTCTTTTTAAAATAGATTCGTACTGATGAGCCTTAGCATTTATTGAGAATACTGCTGAGAAACTGTCAATTGTTTGAAAATTTTTTTGTTTAAAAGTCTGATTATTATTTGTTTATTTATGTATTTTCCAATTTTTAATTCTTATTTTACCCAATGGTATATTAGGAATATAGTTTACAAATTTATGAATATAATAAAATTTACAAGAACAGAACAAATTCAATATCAAGCTGAGAAACAGTAAACATCAAGATGAATTTTTTAACTTAAGAAATATTTTGTTTAAGAAAGCCGTGAAATATTGATAAGTTTTGTAATTCATCAGAATATGTGTAAGTGGTTTTGAGAAAGTGTAACCTAAGGATTGAAGCAATAGTTCAAGTTCATATCTTTCAAGACAGAAAAACGGGCAATAAAATAAAATGTGAGGGACATCTTGAAGATGATTTCCACAAATACAATCACATGTGGATTTGATTTTGAATCGAAATAAGTAAGCTGAAAATTTGTTATGTCCAGTTAAGAATTGAGTGAGAACATAGGATTAACGAATTTACATTTATGTCTGTCAGAAACTGTTGAGAAATATAAATCCTTAGTCAAAGCACCACAATCACTTTTTAACTAGTGTTCATTCCAGTCGTTGATGGTAATCTCCTTTAATGTTTGCTTCACATAAGAAATGGGGCATAGAGTGTATCTCTCTGGAAGACCTGTAGTCGCAGCTCTCTTTGCAAGCTCATCTGCACGTTCATTTCCGGCAATCCCTACGTGTCCTCTGAGCCATTTAATACACAGATGAGAACTACATAATAATTGACTTCTTATTTCAGCTGCAATAGGACTGCTGTTTTTAGTATCTTTTAAAGCTGCAATTGCTGCTTGAGAGTCACTGTAAAGGCGAGCGGTACATTGTAAGTTGCACCATTTCACTGCTTCACGGATTGCTAATAATTCAGCTTGAAAAACTGAACACTCCTTGGTAAGTCTGAACATGGAAGAATGACATTCTATGGAACGACAGAATACCACAAACGCACATCATACTTTAGCATTTTTACTAAGCCCTTCAGCTATCCGAGAGCCTTCTGTGTAAATGGAGTACTGGTGATATTCTGCTGCACAATCTTCAAGAAGATTAGAGACACAGGTGGCTGGATGAGAAGCTTGTTTAATTGGTTGTTCAAGTTGCAGTTGTGAAATATATTGTGGCAAGGCTTGGCCATTTCTAATATTGTTGATATTTGGCAGTAAGAAAGATGGCTTCAATATTTAGCAATAATGAGCGCTGCTGTGGTGGAGATGGTGCGGTATCCTCGGATGTATCTGTAATAATTTAGTTTGTGCACATATCTTCTGAGCACTTATTTATTTATTTATCTATTTATTTATTTATTGTGCTACAACAGAGCAATGCTCCAATTACAATAGCTACATAATAATAATTTACAAACATGCTTAACTATAAATATAAAAGTAAGACAAAGGACAATGCAAAATGTAATACAAAAAACTAAGACTAAATAGATACAAATTTAAGTGCAAATAAAAGATTAACAAACAAGAATACAAAGAAATTATGACTAAAACAATATATATATATATGCATATACATACATATACATATATATAATCGAAGACGAGACATTGGTAACTCTTTTATCATTAAACATAAAACATAAATAACACAATTGAAAATCACATGCCGTTAATTCCTGTATATAATTGTTCCTTAAATTTCTTGTAGGAGAAACTATGATGCAGTTCTATTTTAGAAGAAAGTTCATTGTACTTGGGAATTTTTACGCGATGACGTTTTTGGTGTTCTGAAGTGGAGCAATTGACAGTTTCTGAAATTTGCAATCCTAACATTAAAATTGATTTGACTAAGTAATTGTTCCCTACATACCAGGCCATTCACAAGTTTATAAAGGAATAATTGATCAGCAAGTATTCTACTAACATACAGAGACATTATTTTGAATTCATTTAGCAGTTGCATATATGGAACACACTGAGTTTTGTAGTATTATATATATCAGAAATCTTTTCTGAATTTTATCCAAGTGACTGTTATAACATTTAAACATAGGAGACCATATAACTGAAGCATATTTCAAGTTACTTCGAACAAGGCTTTTGTATAAAATTAACATAACTCCAGTATCATTTAAGTCTCTGGAGATTCTGAATACAAAATCCAATTTTTTGAGAGAGTTATTGATTATAATTGCAATGTGTTGACTAAAAGATAAATCTTGGGTCATGGTAACACCTAAATATTTGACTTGTTCAACCTGCTGTTGTTTATTTCTGCTAGTTTCTACAACTATTCCCAGAATTTTACTTATACATACTTACAGTTACTTGATTTAAGCTTTTGCATACATGGTTTCATAACTCTTTCGTTTTAGTTGAAAGGAGATTAGAGGAAGTGGAGTCTAATAATGAAACGTGTCTGACTAGGTAGATATGCTGGCATTCAAAATGCATACTATCCTGAGAAACAAATGAACAGCGATAGAACGTAGAACATGACAAAGCACTGGCAAATTCAGACCAATAAATAAAAGGTGGGAAAATCTGTGCTCAAATGAAGCTATTTTAAAGAAATATAAATTATGTTGTAGTACGTTTTCTCTCTCTCTCTCTCTCTCTCTCTCTCTCTCTCTCTCTCTCTCTCTCTCTCTACTTCTCTTAACGTTTACCAGTTATATAAAACTGTACGAAGTTTTTTATGGACGAGGTTGACTTTAGAAATTGTTCCCCAAAAATGTAATATAAAGACCTTGTATAAACGGTATGTCGAGATAGAACTGTTTTGGCGGGAACCTCCAAAATTCTCCCCCCCCCCTCAAAAGTCATTCAAAACTCCATTATATGGCTGAACAGCTAAAGTTAAGCTATGGTAAACATTAAATCTATAATTAAGTTTAGTATACTGCAAGTGTTTTCCAAACGCCAAGAAGCCGGCCTCAGTAGCGTGGTGGTAGCATGTCTGCCTCACGTTCAAGAGGTCCCGAGTTCGAATCTCGGTCAGGGTGAGTTACCTGGATAAGGGGTTTTCCGGGGTTTTCCCTTATCCTGAAAGACGAATGTCGGGTAACTCTAAGCTCCATGGACCCCGGGCTCATTTGAGCATCATTTCGCCCATTCCATTCATTGTCTGATATGACTTAACGTTGGAGGACGTAAATTACAAAAAAAAAAAAAAAAAAAAAAACCGCCAAGGATATTCTATTTGTGCATTATATTTAAAATAATGTAGTCATCAGGAAAAATAGCAGTATTTTGACATTTGGGCGTACAGTGTCAAATGTGCAGCTGGAAATCTGAAAGGGAAGGGTGAAGAGATCCGAAATGGGAGGCTTGTATGTAGGCGGTGCCCATAAAGTTTCCAAATATTTCATCCTCAGATCAACGGATACACCCAAAGACCTAAAGGAGAGGCCACTGTTCCGTATCGTACGTCAAGTCAAATAGTTTATTAAAGTTACTGCGAACGGTTCACCAATCGGCCTCAAAACATGCATTTCTGGTGGCATCTGTTTTAAAGATTACTCTACCTACTCTAGTTACTGTAGGTAACCAAGCGAGTAGGCGCAGAAGGTAGTCCTGTGCCTCGCACTAGGGAGATCATAGGTTTAACCCCCTCGGTGGATCCTTCTGGCCCACGAGTTTTCTCTGTTTGCTAGGCGAATGCCCGAAACATTAATTACATACACCAAATTTTCCGTTCCTCTATTTTATTTTTACTTTTATATCCTTGGTTGTTTTATGGTTATAAGTATTGGCGGGAGAATCGGCGTTGCATGGCAGCTGAAATGATGCTGCATATCTACCTTGTTGAACTGGAACTGGGTAAGTTCCTGAGTCCCCAATTGAGATGTAAAGCTTACAGGAGAGAAAAGAGGCTGTACTATGGGAGAGTTTCAACCAAGAAAAACATGACACCTGTCCTTTCTCTACCTGCATCCTTTCACCTCATCCCCTACCTCTCGGGTCACCCGCATAGGG
The DNA here is from genome assembly GCA_030765055.1 of Mantis religiosa. NCBI lineage: Eukaryota > Metazoa > Arthropoda > Insecta > Mantodea > Mantidae > Mantis > Mantis religiosa. The sequence continues at coordinate 91,949,026 of CM060956.1, read as the reverse complement.
CTCTACTGTGGTTTGCGGTGCTAAGTTCTCCCCCTGCAGCTGTCCATGCTCTAATACGCGGAAAAGAATGTGAAAAGCAAGTTTTCCATTTTCACATCTGCCTGCTACATAGCTTTCCAATTGGTCTTAGTTCTGAGAGTTGCTTTCGAGAGAACTTTCTCCTTCTTTACCTCTGAACCTTTAGAGAAATTTTAATAGCACAGACTTACTTTCTCTAGAAGGGCACTAACAGAGTTGTGGGTGAAATAAAGCTGCTGCATTTATGATTTTCATCGGGTTTCTTAAACGCAATAACGTAAATGCGACGCTTGGAACAGCTTTTCTCTTCCAAAGGGAAGTCACGCGATACTGAGAGTGTGTTTATAAAACGAACCTGCTTAATGAAGGCATATTTCGGTTATCAAAGCGGCATGTTTACTTCAGAGATCTTTGCAAGCACTTTAAAATAAAAGAAAGGTCTGGCTTTAAAAGGTACTCCTCCAACAAAGGGTAGAGAGTGGCTTTTGTGGACGGAGGCAGCACTTAATTTACTCCCCCACATCCATCCACCTTGATTGCTGAAAGGCTCTTTGCCCCGCAACGGACGTGTTTTATTACGTCAGAAGAGTTAGAAGCGGAACTGGTCGAGCTCCTCGATAGACAAACACTGCTCTGCGATTTTGTTTGTAAACTTCTCCTTGTTCCCGAGTTTACACAGAGCCCTAGTCAATTAATCCAAACATTTATTTGTTCAAGAGGAGACTTGTCCCAACCACATCTGAAAACCCTTGTTATGTCTTGGAATCCCTTCACCCTTTGTACACTTTATGGTCAAGAGTTCATCAGTGTTCTTATAGCTCTTGTCGTTAAAGGAGACAAGGTAAACCGAAAACTGTTGCTGCCATTTTCGATTAGATTAGGATTTTATTAGTAAGAACTAAATGTTTAACTCAAAGTGCCCATGGAATAACTTCTTAAGTTAATTAACCAAGTGTCGGCTCTAAGGGGGAAGACATACATACCTTAGTACACGTATGGTGGAGAATCTGCCTGGCAAGCACGGCGCTCAAACCGAAAAGTAACAATACAGCAGAAATACTAAACGCGAGAACGTAAACTAAAATGAAATAAACAAAACCTTATTTTTTTGTAATTTACGTCCTCCAACGTTAAGTCATGTTGGACGAAAAAGGAATGGGTGAAATGATGCTTTAATGAGCCCAGGGTCCATAGAGCTTAGAGGTAACCGACATTCGTCTTTCAGCATGAGGGAAAAGCCCGGAAAAACCTTATCCAGGTAACTTACCCTGGCCGAGATTCGGTCTCCGGACCTCTTGAACGTGAAGCAGACACGCTGTCACCTACACTACGAAAGTAGACTGGATATCTTAATCATATCTTCCACAGAAGTACTAAGCAGATTGAATTCTAGGCTCAACTGCTTTACACTGACGTAATACACACACCACGGTACACAACGAAGGGGCTTATATCCTGGTACAGTGGGTTGGGGCGTCCTGATATAGAATGCGTGTCATTTTGAACACATCTACAGGATCCCACTCACATAACAGTGTGATAGATTTGAGAAGTTGCGGTAGATAGCGGTTTGTCATTCGCAATGTTGCTGACCACACTATGAGCTGCGTATAACCTTGCAGATGAGAAACTGAGGTCGGCAGCCTGATTGGCATACCGCGGCTGACAAGGACTGTAGGGCCACTGCTTTAACTTTTCAGCACATAATAATGCGGAAAAGTATGTGAAATGAAGGGTGTGCGTGTGAGAAGATATTCATTGATAGCGTCTAAAAACTATTACCATCAATTTATATACATTAATTATTATATAGTTTTTATATAATATGTTATCATTTTGGATTACTTGAAGTAATCAGTGTCCCATTATACACACATACTGGGGTGAACGATCGCATGATTTTGCTCATAGGCCTCTTTGTCAAGACAGAAGTTCTTTTAGGCCGCAAATCTACAAGTCATCACCAGCATTAGTGTCTTTACAGTTTTGCTATTTACTATATAAAGTTATAGTAAATTAACATGGCGTTAATAGAGGAACATTTATTTCTAAACCGAATGTAATTTTCTTCGTATCTTACAGTGTTACAGAACTGTGTACTACGACTGGGAGTCACTAATGCCTATACACCACAACGAGTTATTGAAGTTTACTTGCTGTCGTGAGGGAACTTTCGTTAGTATTTCAGTGATTCATGGCTTCTCAGCTTTTACAGTTTAAAATGTAAAATATTGTCGGAAATTAGGAGCGTGACACTTCAATAGCCACAGGTTCTCATGATAATATTAAAAACAGTTTAATTCCTCAAACTCAACCTCACTTCAAATAGTGTTTATAGCTTCCAACAAATTTACCAGCCAACTTAACTGGCATTTCCCCATTTTCACCTCTTTTATGTGCATTTAAACCTTAATTAAAATCCTCATGTTAATTTTATTGCGAATAAGTCAGAAAATTGTTTATATGCATTCTTAGGAGAAGTCTGTCTTCATTATAAACTATTTTAGTTCCACCTTCAATTTTTGGGTAATACACAAGAAGCACACGGAACACATATGAACGTTGATTTAGCTTGTTATTCAGGAAGCCCCTCTTTATGTCCTGTGCAATTTGAATGGTAGATTTTGATAGAGTAACAGTGTTAGAAAGGTTACAGTATTTTTCCATTAAATACATAAATAATTGCTCAGATGCCTGAATTCACTTCCGTCAAAGTTAATTGTGTATATCGACACACTGAATGTCAGCGCAGAATTTTGAATCATACATCAAGTTACATTATCTTGAATGCATATGATGACACTCCACTTTCATACAGCTTGCTTCCATTCAAATGGAAATCCAGGCAGGAAAACATTTCATGAATAAACTACTTTAGTATTGAGTCATATGTTAGATCTTACGAGGCTGGTTTCTGAGGGTTTCCTGGATTCAACGGTGTTGGACCACTTACTCTATATTCTTGTTTCACCATCATACGTTTAGGGGCTGCAAAACACGGAACATTACGGCTAAACGATGTAGTTTAGGCCGTGTAAGAGTTTCTTTCCTGTCTAGAATGGCATGAATTGCCAGCTGGTGGCTTATACCCAGACCACTCCCTTGCGGAAGCCCCAGGTATACTTCGCCTTTACCAGTCCACATCGTCATCCGAATCTTCTCCCTTTGGGGTCTCTGGAGACATTCCCTTCTTCCAGAGACTAGTAAGGATCAATGGGCCTAATGAGATTGTTTAACCTCACCAATGTTTTACTTTAAGCTATTAAAACATCCGGAAACCCAAGGGTAGCCTTCAGGAATTCCCTAAAGCGAGTCACGTTACTGTCTGCGGCACATAGTTCGGTACAAAAGGGTCTGAGATTACCATAGTAGCCGTAGTAGCTCAATGATTTAGAGCGGCTAGACGGAGACCAGAACACCGAGGTTCAAATCCCGGCTATGGCATTGAATTATTTTTCAGTCTGGATCTATCCTTTCATAGTGCATCCTAAACACGGCTATTGTGAAAGAAAAATTATTTTCCGAGATTACTGTTATGTTATTTTACTTTATACCTTTCACGTGTGATTCTAACAAGGGAACTATCCCTCTGCTCATAAATGTTCGCGTTTGAGAGTTTGAAGACACAATCTTTGTTTTATGTGTGGCCCTATGTACCAAAATTTGGGTGCGGAGTACAGCTGGAAGTACCCGAAAACGAGTCCAAAATATGTAGGAACATATAGACATAATAACACAACATTGTACGAGATGGAGTGTTTACCACTGACGAGCAGCGGTCTACACATGGCGTAAGGAGCGCCGATCTCCACACCCGGGACAGACCTGACGAGGGATGTAAGTTTGGACGTTGCAGTTCTACTCCGCAGAAGATTTTGGGTGTACATGGTTTATATACAGTAAAAATTATAACCACCAATTTCAAGTACGTAGCGTTGCGAATACAGTGATAGTTCCCTGGTGAGCTCCAGTGGCTGGGAAACCCCTTCGTCTGTCTATCCTTTTTACCATCACCCACGTGACGAGGGTAAATGTAGTAAATGCACTATTTTGTACTGCATATAGTTTCATGTATATCAGTTAACTATATTTCAATGTAAACTGTTTACTCGACAAGAAAACTGGGCGTAGAAGCTATTTACTCTCCTGCAAGAGCTTATTACGAGGGCTGTTCAATAAAGAATGATCACATTTTTTTTGACAACATGTCTTTACTCAAGCTCATAATTTTGATGGTCCTTCTCAAAATAGTCTCCCCTGAATGCGATGCACTTGTCCCAGCGTTTCTGCCAGTCTTCAAAGACATGCTGGAAACCATTTTTGAAATATCCTTCAAAATCACCTCCGCAGCCTCCACCACTGCTTCTGATGATGGATAATGCCTTCTACGAAGGCGTTTCTTCAAGTCAGGGAATAGAAAAAAGTCACATGGGGCTAAATCCGGACTATAGGGAGTGTGAGGGATGCACTTCATGTTGATTTTTGCAAGATATACAGTAACAACGTTGGCAATACGCGGCCGCTCATTATTGTGCTGCAGCATCCAGCCTGCTTCACGGAAATGTGATCTTTTGCGCCTGATATGGACTTGCAATGTTTTCAGGATATCCCTGTAGTATTGTCCAGTTAGTGATGTGTGTGCATATACAACATGCTGATAAACCATTCCAAGAATATTAAAGAATGAGATCACCACAATTTTCCCAGCAGAAGCAACCACTTCTGCTTTTTTGGGGGTTGGTGACGAAGGAAATTTCCACACTGAGCTTTGCTGTTAGCTCTTAGGATCAAAGTGATGTAGCCAAGTTTCATCAGTAGTGATTACGTTTGAAAGAAATTCCGGATCTTCCTCTAACATCAACCTTAACTGCATGCAGATCTGCATGCGAATGTCCATTTGTTCGGGAATCAACAGTCTTGGAGCCCAGCGCACCCAAACACGTCTCATGTGTAATGTTTCTGTCACCAACGTGTGGGTGGCACCCAATGAAATGTTCCGTATTTCAGAAAGTGATCTTAAGGTAATTCGTCGATCCTCTCTCACAATGGCAGCAGCAGTGTTGATGTTTTCTTCCGTAAGAGCAGTAACTGCAGCACCGGGTCCACTTTCCTTTGAAATTGTCTCCCCTCTTTAAACATTTCAAACCACCTTCGAGCTGTGATGTAGGGAAGAATAGACTCTCCATATGCCTTCTGTAACATTGTATAGGCCTTAACTGAAGATTTGTTGAGACGAAAGCAGAATTTCAAAGCCGCATATTGTTTCTCGCGTGTTACCTCCATTGCAGTGGTAGGCGATACTGAACATGTCTAAACTTGCCTGTTTCTCTAAAGTGGGAACCAGTAGTACCAACAATGAAAGTACTATGGCGTGTTTGTTTCACATTAAGCTAACAGAATATAATAAGATTGAATGTTAGTGCGATATGTTATGACCGTAAAAAATTATGATCATTCTTTATTGAACAGCCCTCGTACTTGCAGTTATTTAATAGTTTGCTTGATAACTTTAACACATTTCAATTAGATGCATCAGAAGAAATTTAATCACCGTTTTAGGGTATAATCCCCTTTAGAATATCTAGAACTTTTATTGTCTTTTATGGATTTAAATGCTTTTTTTTTTTTTTTTTTTTTAAGTTAATTGATGGAAATTAATCATTTCTCCACACTAGCCGTATATAGGCTAAGATATTCCATGGATAGAGTCAACATGAAAAATTCAATGCCATGGCCGGGATTTGAACCACGGATCTACTGGTTTCCGTCCAGTCGCTCTTAACCTTTGAGCTACCATGGCCAACGTGCCTTCCTGACATTAAATTCTCCAGTTGACTCATATATTTCCCGGTAGACCACTAGGGGCTCTCGCATCCGAGATACACCGTTTGTGGCGACTTACTATTGTAAGTACTTAAGTCCCAGGCTTCATCATTTAACTCTTATTATTTTAGTTAATTGATGGAAATTAATCATTTGTCCACACTAGCCGTATATAGGCTAAGATATTTGATGGATAGAGTCAACATGAAAAATTCAATGCCATGGCCGGGATTTGAACCACGGATCTACTGGTTTCCGTCCAGTAGATCCGTGGTTCAAATCCCGGCCATGGCATTGAATTTTTCATGTTGACTCTATCCATTAAATGCTTTTGTTTTAATTATTGACGTAGCTATACATGCACATGTACTTGGCAATAAATACAATTTATCATAGGTAGTGAGTGGTGTGAAAATTACCGATAAGCTCACGAAGCGACGAAGTCACGATGGAATTTATCTAGGGTAGTTCAAAACCACAATTGCATTTGTAGAGACTACTTCACGAAAAAAAAAAAACAAATTGTTAAAAGCAATAAAACAATTTAGTTGATTCCCTAAATCACAAACGCCTATGCTAGCACATGAATGAAACTTAACCTCACAAATCACGGCATACAAACCTTTCAGCCATTTTGACATTTGAAAGTCGAGCTAACAGTCGACGATCCGTAAAATGTTAAGTCGTGCTGCTCGAACGGTTACCATGGCTTTGTCTTTGTTAAGAGAAACCTCTCAGATAGGGCTGCGCTTCCCGGACCTGTGCTAAGCAGCAATGAACGCTTTAGTTCAGCCAATGGAATTCGCAGGAATCACAAATGACAAACGCTTGTTCACTTCTCGTAGAGTAATCAGTGCGTTATGTTTGAAGAATGCTTTAATGTGTTCTCAGCATAAAACTTAGAAAACACTTTCATTGCAGCCTTTTTAATTGAAATATATATCCATTATTTTATTTGCAGTGAGTCTCTAGAAGGAATACAAATATGTACACAGGCATGAAAATATGCAAGTTAATATATTTTTTGCTCTTTATAAATTACATCATACTGGTTTTATTTCGCAATGGAATGTTTCACAAAATACGAATCATAAAGCAAACATTCCAACACAATGAACATTTCTGTTGAAGACATTTCCTGGAAATGTCAGGTAAAACACTAACCCCGATGTTACTGCAACAATAATCGAACACCATTCTCGGCCGCAGCGAAGGATGTAATATTAATCAACGATACATGGGCTTATCCCAAAAGATAACATAGCGCCGTGTCAGAGTACTAAGCCCTAAGAATGCTATATTCCGTGATATAGTGTTGTAGTAACCGCAGCTTAACAAACGAAACTGTTGACCGTAGGATTACGTAATTACTTGGATGTAACACCAAGGAGTGTGGTGTGGGGGCAAGTTTAACGGCCATGCACATGGACCACATACTACTTTGTCTATAAATTACGATCTATTGTCATATTTCTACTGCAATTATATTTTATACAATCCTATTATTAATTGTAACAATATTCATTAATTTTAATTTTTTTCTCTGCTACGAGGTACGACGAGAAAGTAAGTTCTGTTTGGTAATGAAATTAAATTGTGTACAGATACAGGAAAATTATTTATTGCAAAAAATTCTATAGCTCTTAAACTACTTTTCCACATAACTGCAGAAATTTTGCAGGCATTTGTCATCGCGAGCCACATTTTTTTGTATACCTTCTTCATAGAAGTTTGCCGCCTGCGTCTTCAACCAGTTGCAAACATTTTCTTTCAGCTCTTTGTCATTCTTGAAATGTTGACCACTAAGGAAAGATTTGAGATGCAAAAACAGATCAAAGTCGTTAGGAGCGTGGTCAGGGCTGTACGGGGGTTGGTCAAACACTTCCCAGCCAAATACCTGTAGCATGTTTTTCGTCACATTTGCAGCGTGTGGTCGTGCGTTGTCGTGAACAACCAACATCTTTTGACATCGCAAATTTGCCGATAAATTGCAATTGGTTTCACTTTCCTAGCATTCAGAAAACGAATCAAATATCTGAAATCACAAGCGGCCGAATTTTCAATCAACATCGACATTGTAACAAGCACAACAAGGTTTACGTGACTGACAGCGATCTCACAATGGCGCACGTTTCTTCTTGATCCAGAGCGTCAACCGCGCATATGCGGAACTGCGATCGCAGCGCTACAGCGGAGATAAATTGAAACATAGCTTACTTTCTGGACGCCCCTTGTATTTAGCTGTAAAGTATGTTAATTTTATTTTGGTAGTGACACTACATATAAAGGACGAAATAGTTGATTACGTCTAATATTTCGGGTATTTAGAACATTGGGCTTCTGTAATTGCTGAGGGAGAAGAAAATAAGCGAGAAAAATACAATCTTCTCAAACTAAGAAGACAATACACGCTTTCTGTGGGAGTTAAAAGAAATACTCAAGTTATAAACACTTTTATTCGATTTAACGCAAAAATGTAAGTGAATGAATCAATTTTCTGCGATCATTTAAAAAGAATATTGTGTGTGTGTGTGTGTGTGTGTGTGTGTGTGTGTGTGTGTGTGTGTGTGTGTGTGTGTGTGTGTGACTACCTCGCGATCAAGGGGTCCCGCGTTCCAATCTCGGTCACACTGAGTTATCTGGACAAGGTTTTTATGGGATTTTCCCTTACGCTGAAAATTAATGTAGTGTATCTCTAAGCTTTATGGATCCTGCAATCATTTCACCCATTTCATTCATTGTGGTATATGACTTCTGTTGAAGTACGTCAACCGGAAAACAAAAAACGGATCACTTTTGTACTCTACTTTTGAGGCATTAAAAAGTGTCGTGAAATTGAAGAAAAGTGAAATATGGACACAATTTAAAATTATCACCTCTAGTAGGATTAGGGTTAGTGATATACAACAGAAAGAAACACCCGCATACATAAACCGTATTACTCCAAGAGAAAAGACTGAACCAACGGGTCAATGGAGGCTACAGGTTGCAGTGAATGAGCAAAATGCACTTACGAGCTCAAACCCCATCTCACTTCTTGAAGTTCCTAGACAGAACAACCCATCGACCAACCCTCTATCGTACAGAATGAGGGGAAATATTCAAGCATATTTATGAAGCACGGAGAAATAAATTTGGAAGTCGCAGTAAAATAAATTTGCAAGTCTCCTGCGAAGAAAACGGGAACAGAGGGGTGGAGAAACCGAATGGGGGGCGGGACTCCCTTCCTGTATCTTATGTGAAATCTAGCACCTTCGCATATTATACATTTGTAATAAAACAAGCAATATTTCGAAAACTGTTAACGGTACGAAAACTACCTGAAAGGAACTACATTGTAATATAAAATACATGTATTAAAGTAACTATACTTTACTGAGTATAAAATTTCTTTCTAATGTTTTTATGTATTTCTTTTTACTTAAATGTTGTTCAGAATGAATGGTCAGTCATTCATAGCAAATTCAAGTTCAGTTTAATTTCCACTCCAACATAAAAAGTTACAAGCTACTTTAAACAACACTTTTACGAGGGCTGTTCAATAAAGAATGATCACAATTTTTTTTTTTTTTTTTTTTTTTTTTTTTTTTTGACGACGTACCTTTACTCGTCCTCATAATTTTGATGGTTCTTCTCAAAATAATCTCCCCTGAATGCGATTCACTTTTCCCAGCGTTTCTGCCAGTCATCAAAGACATGCTGGAAACCATTTTTGAAAGATCCTTCAAAACCGGCTCCGCAGCCTTCACCACTGCTTCTGATGATGGGTAATGCCTCCCACGAAGGCGTTTCTTCTAAGTTAGGGAATAGAAAAATGTCACATGGGGCTAAATCCGGACTATAGGGAGGGTGAGGGATGCACTTCACGTTTATTTTTGCAGGATATTCAGCAACAACTTTGGCAATATGTAGCCGCGCATTATCGTGGTGCCGCATCTAGCCTGCTTCACGGAAATGTGGTCTTTTGTGCCTGATATGGACTTGCAATGTTTTCAGGACATCCCTGTAGTATTGTCCCGTTACTGATGTGTGTGCAGGTACAACATGCTGATAAACCATTCCATGAATATCAAAGATTGAGATGACCATAACTTTCCCAGCAGAAGCAATCACTTTTTCTTTTTGGGGTTGGTGATGGAGATTTCCACACTGAGCTTTGCTGTTTGCTCTCAGGATCAAAATGATGTACCCAAGTTCCATCAGCAGTGATTACGTTTGAAAGAAACTCCGGATCTTCCTCTAACATCAACTTTAACTGCATGTTACCTCCATCACAGCGGTAGGCGATACTGAACATGTCTGAACTTGCCTGGTTCTCACAGGCGGGAATTAGGAGTACCAACAGTGAAACTACTACGGCGAGTCTCATATTAAGCTAACAGAATATTATAAGATTGAATTTTAGTGCGAAAAATTATGACCGTAAAAATTATGATAATTCTTTATTGAACAGCCCTCGTAGAAGTGTTTATGAGCATACAAATAAAACAAAAATAAGGAGAAGTTGTTGCAAGAAAGATATGGGCCAATTTTAATGGAATTCATATATATTATAGATGCTGTCTCATAAATAATATATTTATAAGAAAAATAATTATTTGAAATCTTTTATGACAAGCAATTAACTAATTTCCCAAGTATAGACCATGAGATTCTATGGTCTTGAGCCATCGTTCAGAGAGATTTATAATGCCAAGATGGCACCAGCCCCTGGTTTTTGATGCGAAGAATTCGGTGACACCCAATTGCACTGCTTCAATGTTGTCAAAATTTCCTCCACATACAAAATATGGCCATTGATCGGAAAAGATGATAATCTAATGGTGCGACATCAGGGCTGTATGTTTGATTCCTTCAAATTCCTGAATTTTGTTCATGTTAACATTTGGGTTAACCAATACTAGGTATCTACTTCTCAAAATTTCATGAACTCGTTCCAGTTGTTGAGAATAAAGATCCGCATCAATTTCCCGCCCGTTTGGAACAAACTCCCAGTGAATCACACACTCAAAATTACATTAGACTTAAGCAGGAATTTTCTATTCGCAGTTAACTTCTCTCCATCTTAATCAGCCACACATTCGGGCGCAATATGAAGCAAGATTTCTATGTTGGAAGCTCAATTCTTTCTCCTCTCGTGTGAGTTTTTGCGGCTATCAGTTTCTTCTGGTCACCAATTGTATCATATTATTTTAAATAAGAGTGATGAGATCTGTGGTTTCAGGTGTGGTTCTGAGTGAAATAAATACAATTTTGGAGAAGTACAATTTTGTAAAAAATATTTAATTGTATTATCAGGATTACATTTTACTTGAACTTTCTTTCCTAGTCAATAATTGCAGGTTACCTCCACATATCGATAAATTCTTACTTTTTTAATAAAAAATTCCATTAATTACATAAAACTCCTTACTCCTGCACGTCTATTTATCACTAACAAGATTACAGAACACATATCTCTGAAGATTATTGCTTTTCCATTGCTATGCAGAACTTTTCCTGTTTTCACATTAAGCAATATTATTGATTTACTTCTCTTAGCAACCGTTCATCATTTTTGTATTCTTCTTACATGGCCCACGAATACACAGATCAGAAAACAAAACTCATTTCAAACAAAACCTGCCGTTACAAGACACACACGTGACTTTGGGACCGAACTGATATTTTAATGATGACTTTGGCAGGTTCCTGGGGATCGAGCAACTGTCTTGAGACATCAGGATTTTGGTAATATACCCATTTTTCATCACAAGTGACAATTCTCCTGACAAATATATCATCCGTGGGATTACGGATAATGGGGTACAGATCTGTAACTTCTGTAAGATTTTCCAATGCGGCGATATATGATATAATTTGATGTACAAAGTTCCTCTGAAAGTCTATGGGTACCTTTTGCGGATTTTTTTCCCCGCAAAATTGGCGTGTATCCTCAATATTCCATACTTTAGGTCTTCCAGAATGTGGTAAATTTTAGTGTTTTCGTCTCCATTGTAAACGTTGGAACCACCGTTGTGTCACACGATCACTAACGACATCTTTTCCTTCCAATTTTTCGAGCTGCGTCAACGACTTTATAATATTGTTTCCAGTAGTATTTTAGAACGACACTCATTTTGTGATTGTTTTTTAACAACTGAAGACCGATACATGATCACAATGTACGCAAAACTAGCTATGGCATCCTGTAGATAGCATTGCCAACTAAAAGAAACCTAATAAATTTTCCAAAACAGCAAAATAAATAAAAGTCGATTTTACTTATGAAACCACCTAATAGTAAGCTGTAATATGTTTCACCCTGATGTATTAGTGTTTCACTAAAAAGAAATAATCCAAAGACGCATTTCTTGCAGTTTGTGGCAAACGCAGCATTTTTGACAATTCGCTATAGCAAAATTCTCTCATCTCTGATATAAACCAATATAAAGTTGTTTATTTTAGTCTCAACAATAAGTAGACTAAGGATATCATTTTGAAAAATTATAAAATTTTATAAACATTGGTAAAATTTTTTGTTCCACTTTAATTTCTTTCCGATGTCCACTTTTGGCCAGTTTAAACTTTCTTGTGCCTGTATTCCTTTTTCTGTTGTACGCGTGGTGTGGAATCAATGCGCAGGCGCGGCCGGAAGGGAGGTTGAATACTGCACAAGAACGCACGACCAAGTATGAATACTGCACGGCCGCGCTGTTTGTCCACATCCGTTTTTCTTTCTGCCCATTCCCCAGAAATGACGTTGCGGGGAGGGCAGGAATATTTGTGACTCTCCCGCAGCTCAAAAAATGCAAATGCTGAAAATACAAGGATCTCGTGGAAATTATTCATACGCTACATCATGTATTTTATGACGAGCAGCACCGCTCCCAGTGATTTGCTGCCTGCATTTGCAAAGGTCGTAACTTTGATTTCCGTTTGCTGGGCAACCGAAATGCTTTAATTGTTCTCTGGGGTCTCCAGTCTTCGTGTACAATACGCGGAATGTACAACACACGCTTGCACAAATAAAACTGTATATTATCTTTAAAGGTTCCTTAATTTTTAATTTCTCTGCTGCGTACATACATTAATTGTGTTAGATCTAAAAATTCAAAGACATGATGCCACTAGGAATAACTGTTTTGGAGCCACGTAAACCAAAAATATATTTTACCATTTTCTGCTTACAGTAATATTGTATGCCATCCAAAATTAGTAGCAACGTTCTAAATAAAAAATATGTTTTGAGTGTTTCTAATTAAAGTTTTTAAAGCAGATGTACTGATTTCTACTTGTGAAAAACTCAAACAAAAAATTAAATGTCCAATGAATGCCAAATTTGTTATTTAGGTTCTGCATCATTGAAAGAAACAAAATAAAATTCTTCGCCTAAAATTATTCTTTATGAAACATTTCTAGACAATTTCATCATTTTCTACACTGTTTGGTTGTCCTGACTAAAACGTCCTGAGTAAATACCTACTTGACAAATAAACTGTGTATGTCGTATTTCCTGTGAAGACAATTAATGCAGAATACAATAACACACAGAGAAAAATATATTACAAAGGAAATGTTGATCTCTTTATATATGATGGTACAGAATGCCATGTGAATTTAACACTATCTCTTTTCAAGAATAATTTTCATTGGCTCTTTCGAAAACAATGGTGTCCTGTTACACTCCTTAATATCGACGTCAAGGGGTATAGGATCAGCAGGGTATGTTATGAAGAATTCAAACCAAAAGCTACTGTTAGAGCGTAATTTTCGATAAGGAAATGAGATAACGCATTTAATATTTATAAAGCGGAAATGAGAAGCCTAAATCTTGTATTTCGGTCTCATAATATCAGAAGACAATGTTTCATCCTATATATTTTAAAAGATGTGCTGCATACCTTATACTGTCTGCCCACCACAAGAAGGCAAGGCAGAGCAGTGTGTAAGGCAATCACTTTTCTTGTCCATATGAGGTGTATGCTTGCCGTCCAAATAAGATGAGGTAGCTAATTTCATGCTACCTTCTTCTGGTAGGCACATAGTGCAGTACGCGCAAGATAAGAACAGCGCTGGATTTACGGTGTGGTGCGGGCAGAGGGGACGATGCGAGAACTAACGCTCCTTTGTTTCTGCAGTGTGGTCAACCCTGAAAAACACACTTCAGAAAAATATCGTGTAAGATAGGCGAAGATATCACAAGTATCGTTGCATCCTCTGAAAACATTCCTTAGTTTTGCCCAAACCAGCTCATTTGCATTCAGATCACAGTTATACGGAGGTAGACGAATAATAATGTGTCCCCTTTCGAAAGCCATAACATCCACAAATGTTCATAGAAATATAAATCATTTTCAAGTAAATACTGATGTGCATTACCACCACACTCCTAACAAGGATAAACTGGCAATTCGAGCGCAACAAACGAGCCTTTATGAGGTACGCTTTAACTACAAAGGGAAAATGTTGTATAATAAACTTCCAAATTCATTTAAACAAGCTGCATCATTAAAATACTTTAAGAATAAGATTAAGAAATTTTTTACGTGCACACTGTTTTTATACGGTTAATGAAATTTTACATGTATAACCATGTAAATGAGCACTGGGAGCATAGTACATTCACAAATCAATAATATTCATATTATGATATTTCTTGTAGTAAATTAGTCTATGCAAATACCACATGAAACCATAGAAAAGCTACTTACTGTGTATATTGTATGTAATCAATTTGACTTTATGTATATGCTGTATTTATACATTTTGACGTGTCTCATAACGTGTATATGTTGCCAAGGACGAACTAAAATTCTAATTCTAACATACGATTGTTGTAAACTGGTTAACTAATTAACCTCGAAATTGATCAGAACGAAATATGGCGGACATATAGCGTATTTGCCACTAGATGTCAGTGTACAGCGCATTTCAAAGTTCTCATCTATGTTTAGGGACTTAAACGAAACTTACCGAATATGGACATAAGCCCGATCGCTCTTCTTATCGCGCGCATATAGTACGTTCACTTGTCTAGTTTTGTCTAATATGTTGATTACTAAGGAAGTACTATTATTATACCGTGCGTTCCCTGGGCGACCGGACCGTTTCGCGGCGGCTTTGGACTGGGTGACGAGTGTAGCGTCTGCCGCACACTCTCTCTGTCTATTCCCCTCTATCCCCACAGATCCAACTCCACTGACACGGCTGTAGTAAAGACTTCTGTATACATGTTCGGAGTGACATTGTGCTGTATCTTGGTGATAATTTGTCCATTGCTTATGGCCTAGTACACTTTAGAACAACGTATTGAGAAGGTCTGCAAGAAGGTGTTCTAGAGAATTTCATCTTCGTTACGCAGGTGTTCGAATTCCTAGCAGGTCAAATATTCAGGAACTTGTCAATAAAGTCAAGCGTACATGATGGATTATGAACACGAACCATTCTAAAAACGCAGTGTACTATCAGAAGAGAACCTTGATGAAGTAGAGACACGGTTAGAGAACTCACTGAGACGTGTAGCACAACAGGTTGGCATTTCTAAAGACATAACGTTTAGGACAACGTAGCGTTTAGGACTGAAACTACAAGATAACTGTAGTTCATGCTTTACAACTACAAGATTCTGTACTTAGGGTTAATTATTGCAGTTGGTTTTTGTAGTCCGTTTATAATGGTGACATGGACCTACTTTTAATGTTCTTCTCTGATCAGGCGTGCTTTTATCTTCAAGGTCACGTTTCTACCCAAAACAATAGATAACATTGGGTAACAATGAAGATGTTTCGGGCTTAAAAATAGTGAATTTATATGTATTTCCATCTGCTGAATTTAAAAATCACCATAAAAGTGCTAGATCAGCTCTTGTTTTGAAAACAAAATGACATTTCATTTTTTTAGAGTGAAGATTTTAAATTTGGGGGAATTTTTTGGGGGAGTTGGCACACCTGCCAAATAACAAAACACAGTAAGAGAGAAATTTTTGAAATTAAGTGATACAAAAGTTAAGGAAGGCATTTTTGTTGGACCAAGTTTTGGAGGGGAAAGAAAAGGAAGCTTGGAAAGCCTTCAAGGGTGTTGTTGTTCATGGATTTTTAGGCAACAAAAGAGATGACAACTACAAGCATTTGGTGACAGTGCTCCTGCAAAAATACTGTAACCTTCGATGCAACATCTCCCTTAAGATCTATTTTCTCCACTCCCACATAGACTTCTTCCCTCCTAGTTGTGGAGCTGTTAGTGATGAACATGGGGAGAGACTCCATCAGGACATTTCTGTTATGGAACAAAGATATCAGTGCCTTTGGACTGAAGTAATGCTTGCGGATTGCTGTTGGTCTTTGTATAGAGATTCTGCGGAACTCCATCACAAGATGCAAGCTAAAAGACGACGAAGTCAATAGGCCACCACATGATTCTCTTCAGACACGACTATCTGCGAAGTATTTTTCCAACAATTTAGAACTTTAGCATGTAATTACCAGTTTAAAAATCAGATGCACTTTCATTGTTGTTAGCATGTATCTAATTAAAATGTATCCCTTTCTCTCAATCCGTTAATATGCAATACTTCCACCTTGTACATATCATAGAAACTAGAGCTAATAAAAATTGGCCAGTGTCATATTTGTTTTTCTCACCCAAAATTAGTAGGAATTGCCTCCTGAATTGCTCGAAACATTCAAAAATTATTTTTTTTTGTTGCCCAGTCTAATGGGCTATGGAAAGTCCCCATATTATTCACGAAAATCCTCACCACGCTGCAAAAATTGGAGTTTGGTGTGTAGTAGGAGCACATAAAATTATCGGCCCCATATTTTCGACAACACAGTTGATTCACAGGTTTATGTAAATTCCATTTTAAATATTTTTTTCTGCAACTAGCAAGAGATGAACGATTATGTGGGTGGTTTCAGCATGACTCAGCTACAGCGCACACCGCTGCGAATTCTATGCATGAATTCAGCAGTGTGTATCGTTACAGCATAATTAGTCTGGGACTGTGGCCATCTCGTTCCCTGACCTATCTCCATGTTGCCAGAATTGAAGGACAGCATCACAAGAGAGATACAGTCAGTCAGTCAAGATGAACTTCTTCGAGTGAACCAGAACTGCTTTTGGAGATATAGCAAATGTACTTTTGTTGAAGGTCATCATTTTCAACATTTGTTGTGATTGCAGGAAGCCCAATGTAAATTAGTGCAGTAGATACAATTCCGTACAGTTTACTTGCCAGTTCTTTAGGCGAAATTCTGGTGAAGAGCACGCCGGCCCTCTCCCGTAACGGTACCGTCGCGGGGCGGTCCGGTTGCTCAGGGAACGCACGGTATTACATCTGACTGAAAATTATAACCAGCTTTTTAAAATAATAAAATGTCAACTATAATTAGAGTGAAATTATAGGTTGCATTTTATCTTCTTAAAATTAAATATACCTGTCTTGAGGAAACGTATCTTTATACCTTAAAATGTCATTCACAGAGACAGATTTTCAATGCGAAAATGGAGGGAGAAACGAGCCCTAGAAGGAAGTAACAACTATAAAGCACACGGAAACCCCCGTAATTTACACTAGTACCAATTTGTATAGCCAGACTTCCCGTTAAAAATGGGTTAAAGTTTAAACTTCTATTTCAAAGTGTGAATTTGTCCTGATAGTGAGAATTGCTGCATAATTCTATTGTTTTTAATTTGCATCGTAAGTTTAACCATACCGGAACATTAATGAAATGGGTGAAATATTGCTCAAATAAGCCCAGGGTCAACACGATAAAGGAAAACCCCAGAGTAAACTTATACAGATAACTCATTTTGACCGAGATTCGAACTCGCGTCCTCTTGAATATGATGCAGATACGCTACTCTCTACGGTATATAGGCGGGCGCAAAATTCTAGTGTTTCATATAAGTACAATGGGGATGTGAGAATTCAGCAAACTTCCTTGATAGATATAAAAGTTGCCTTATGATGTTTCACTGACCCAGCATGACCAGGAGAAAAACATGAATAGCGATTTCCCATTTAAGGAGAGTTTTGAAAATGTATACCAACAATAAGGAATAACTCCAAAATTTACCTCCACGTGTGCAGTGAGATCACACCTTTTGTGTGTTGAAGTTGTGTCTATATTTTACGGTTATGCAAAATCACAGAGGATGAAGAGAACTGCTGACAATTTTCCAGCAAAATCTAGGACCAAGTTTATTTTTCATGAAAATATCCAGTGGCGTTTTAATTGTCTTTGATAAAACCAACAATTTTTAGAAATGTTCTGCGCAATCTTCAGGGTTTTTGTAAATCTATTTGTCGCATCCTAGTAAGATGAACCACTTAAGGTAACATTTTGGTATTTAGCACATATTCCCCTGTTCACAAACAGGAGCCCAAGGATTTTTAGCTAACAATGCATTTTTTATATTACAGCAAAATAAAATGTTTAACTGCAATGGAATCTGGATGGGATCAGTAAAGTGGAAGCAGTATTTTTCTCCGTGCTAAGTAAGAAGGAGACAAAGTGATAACGTTTTATTTGATTTTTTGCTTCTGTTTTCTTTTGTTTTTAGACTTGAGTCCTCTATTCATATTTTCTTAATGCTTACAAATAAGACTCAACTTTAAAAGCAAAAAGAATAATTTAATAATAAATGACGGAACAGTTGTTCTTAGGCAAAGCCACTGATATAGGTCTAGATAATAAAATGTGACATATAATTTGAGGAAGTAAACCCCTCACCTATATGACAGCAAGGCTAGAATTTTATCCTCTTTTCCCCCTCACTTCAACTACTGTAATTTGTAAAATTTTCGGAAGAATCTAAAGGCAAAATTGAATACCTATATACCTTGTTAGTTATTGGAGGAGAGCACCATAGAGCTGTGCTTGATTAAAAAATAATAATAAAATAGAATTAAACGAAGTTTAGTCCAAGAATTCGGATTAGAGAAATTAATTAAGGTGTTACCGTGAATTGAAATCTGGCTGGAATAGGAACAGGATATTCATAACCCTGATGTTTCCTGGGAAGTGGGAGACTTTAATTACATTTTTCTCTCCATCGAGCGGGTAGAAATTCCATTCCTGGATTCCATTTAACGGCACCGGCCTGGGGATTTTCACCTGCTGGGATGTCTAGTGCAGTCAGCCTCATTAGGCCACTGAGCGGCAGCTAAGCTGACGCGTCCTGCCCTCTAGTACGGCGGTTCTGCCCTTTTGGAACCTGGTTGAGTCCTCCCAGCACTCAACACCTCATATAGTAGGAAAGGTGACGTGTGAGATTTACGGATGTAGGAGGTTTACTGGACAGGTAGGGGTTTTCCTCGGAGTTCGCTCTGCATGGTCCAGGGTGTGGGATACGTCCTGACTGGGTGTGGTGTGATTAGCAAAGAAAACACCCTGATTGTTCCATGATCAATTTATTCAGAATTGTAATTAGGCACCTCACCCGCCAGCTGGAAATTTGCTGTTCGCAAACTCGTGTGATGTGTTTGGCGGTAACGATAGAGTTCTTTACGCATGTTGTGTATTCTTACCGCACTTGTATATATAATGTGACTTCACTACACATCGACCGAGAGAGAGTGTTTCTGCTATCAAACTCACGGATCCATGTGTTGTGTATTCGAGGTACTCTTGCCGCGCTGATACGTACGGCGTGGTTTCCCCACACCCCTGTTAGCTATCAAAATCATGGATCCACTATCTCCTGGATTTCCCCCTCTATCGTCTGTGGCGAAAATGATTCTCCACTCGCAGCAGATAGTAAGCACGCCGACTGTTTTGAAGATCCAGGTCGAGATTTGATTAAATAAAGAGTCATGAAATCTTTTCTCAGGTGTGGATTTTTGGTGACAGAAATAAAATGTCATATGACTCCAATTTCATAATATATCATTTAATTGTATAATCAGAATTGCAATTCACTCGTTTCTATTAACTTTCCTTTACAATTATGTTCATCGCAACATTTTTTAATCGTCATGAAACAAGACTGAAGAACATCTCTGTCAAGATTATTGATTTTTCCGTAACTATCGTTACTCCTGTATTACTTTTGTGATTGGCCGATGCACTGCTACGTCACCGCATTACGTAACACAGTTATTACTACGGCCAATCACAAAATTACACATATATTTGATTTTAATATGTAATTACATGGCCTTCTAAGTCATATCAGAAAACAATATTCATATAAAAAGTTCTAACTACACGTTCTACAAGTTCTACAAGTTCTAACTACAAGTTCTTACACGTTACATTTTGAATTTTTGTGTGAATCACGTGTGTAAGTTCTAAACTGTAATTGGTTGGTTTCCATTTCGAGTTTAAACCGTCGTACTAATTTTGTATGTGCGCATGACCGAACGTTAATAGAATGTTTTCCACAGCGTCCACTTACTTAATTCCGAAGCACGTACGATGCGAAAGTTCAGCAATTCGGATAATCTAGAACTGCACTGTATCGATCACGTACGTATTGGCGTGAGAGTACAGGGTGGTAGACCAACCCTTCACATGGTTCGCAGGTGTTGTTCCTAGGGGTGGGCTCTGTTATGAAGAAAGCCGACTGACCTGTGTTCTCAGCCTTGAGGGGCCTCACATTTCTGTTTCTCCGTTCATCTACATTTCTAGTCCATCAAACACTTCTCATTTTATATACATGCCCTATCTACTGTGATGTGTTTTGCTGTAATAGCTGTGTATTTCCTTTCGATGCAAAATAATCAGTAGAGAATATCTATGCTAACCTAATATTATTTTGATATAACATATATTAAGTGACTTTATGTTTATGACAAAGGGGAACCGTTACATATTGGATCCCATTTATGAGAGCTATGTTGGGCAGAGGTGGGTGACGTAGTGGCCTGCGGTATCTTTGGCTCAGAGAGATTTGTTTTGCCAAGGGGTTAGATGAGAAAGGTTTTATTGTTACTCAGTATGTAATATTTGTTTATAAATAATATAAAATATAATATTTTCGTAGAATATAAAACTATAAAGTTCATACATAATGAAGAACCTTCCAACACATTTTTCTTGGAAATTTTTGAGACTGGGACCATCAAAATTAAAGTTTCAGGTAAATGTGGATATTTGTAGAAATCAACAAATTCATAACCAAGTAAACTTATGCTTATCAATGATACTGACTGGTAAAATTAATTCAGGCAATAAATAAAATGTATACTCATAAATAATAGTATATTGTTACGTTAGAGAGCAATGTACCACTTTCGTTTTATCTTAAGTGACCAGGGGTTGGTGTTTCCACCAGAAGGGGAAACGTTCAGGTACGTGAAGGAAAGTGTTTCTCCCTAAGAGTGGATTGGGATATGGTGAAACATACGCTTTAAAGTGTGACACGTAGCTCTGATATAAGGAATGTTTAATTCTACATAAATAAAAGGACTAATCTACATAACAATCACAGAAGCGTAAACATTGGCCAGTGACGGACAGCTGCTGGCATTATCTAAGAGTGAAGGGTGTTCCAACTTCCATTGTCCAAGAAAGTCTAAGCGACTTTTGAATAGTCGAGTGTCGCAGGTTGCCCGTGACGCGTGCGTGAGTATTCCGCCTAAGCCAAATTTCGTTTTTTGTTGTTTGTAATTTACGTCCTCCAACGTTGTCATATCGGACGATGAATGGAATGGGTGAAATGATGCTCAAATGAGTCCGGGGTCCACAGAGCTTACAGTTACCCGACATTCGTATTTCAGGATAAGGGAAACCCCTGGAAAAACCTTTTCCAGGTAACTCACCCTGACCGAGATTCAAACTCGGGACATCTTGTACGTGAGGCAGACACGCTACCAAGGCGGGCAAATTTCGGAGAGATTATATACTAGCTGACAAAGAGTTTGGATGAAGCCTTTGTCAGCTAAGCAGATTCCATTGACTTCGCGTATACCGACAGCAAGTTGTATGTCTGGACTTCAATAACTTATCTTCCAAATATCTAAATTTTGTAAGTTACACTTATTAAAAACCTACAAGGATATTTACATCACAATATGCTAAAATGCATAACATATGAAGTACCTTATATAAATCCTCAAGCAACAAAAGACACCAGTGTGTGATAAATTAAAGCAATTGCTATTAATGATACCTCAGTGTAGCTAAGGCAATTAGGCGTTCTAGTGAACTTGGTAACTAATATATTACGTTACGGTTCGCTTGCTGGAACTCAGGACGTTCAAAAGCTTGCAGAAACATGCATAACATTCTGAAAATTAAAAGGGGGAACATTTCTTTGTAAGTTAGTGTAAATATATTGTTCAGATGTTAATTAGAAACTTGAATCTTGGCAACATGTAAGCAGGGAATTTGCTGGGGCAGATAAGAATTAGGTAGCACTTACATTGATAGAGCATATCTAAAGCTTGGGTCTTTTCTTTCGTGTCTTAGTCTTAAGAGAAGTGTTTCCTTTTTGTGATAGATTGTCCGTAATCCGTAACGCCTGAAGACCACATTTGTACAAACTTGGAGGTCATTGCAATTGAACTTTCTGCTTAACACTTCAGGAGCTAGCGGTATTTTAGCTTCTCATTGTTATAACGAATAAATTATTTTAAATTATGAAGTTGCAAATACGCCAGCAGGCAGAAAACATAATACTTCAATAGTTAAAATTTCTCGTATTAGGGTCAGACATCCATTTTACATTCTCATACAATCTAAGTCACTCCAATATCTCATTTATTAGTTTCTATTAAATTTATTAGCCAACACAGTAGTGTTTGTTTCGAAGCCTTCACAGCTAAATTGAAAAAAAAAAAAAGATCTCATTTTAATATTTTAACAGGCGGCAAGTTCATCAAGAACGACGACAGTGGAAGTAAGGGGTGAAGCGAAAAAATGGCCATATGTAGCGTCGGGTGGTTCTAACGATATCCTTAATGCCATTTGTAATAAATACAACTAATTTTAATTATAAAGAAGAATACGCTTCTGTTCGCCTCTTTGGCGGAGGTGGTAGCACCTCTGCCTCTAGTTCTAGAGACCCCGAGGTTGGTTTATTTGCCTTGTTCTGAAAGATTAATGCCAGGTAGGATAGGAAATATAAGGGGATTGGACATTCTGACCAGGCAGGTCTTTTGTACCTATGCCACAAGTGAGGCATCCCCGGGAGGAAGCATGAGGCAAGGGAAGACAGAGGGCGGCAGTTCCCACGGAGCCATTACAAAGCAGAGGATAGGTTTCTTACATTTACCAGTTTGAAACACCCCGGCTGTCGTACATCCGGCATCCTACCCGCCGTGGTCTTGAAACAGCACACTAAGCCGGCTCGAAGACCGGAGATCGCCTTACCAGACAGCGAAGGTGAGTACCACAAGCTCATCGTCTGCCATGCAACGCCGTAACTCCCGCCGACACTTGATACCCCGAAGGAGACTAGATAAAAGATGACGTGTGGTAATAATGGAAGTGAAATGGAGGGACAGCAACTTTGGGAGATTAATAAATTTACCAAGCATTCACCTGGTATCCTGGGAAAAGCCCCTTAAAAGTATATAGGTCAGGTAGGCTGCCTACGGGAAGCGAACCCGGACCTCCCGAATGTGGGCCACAGGCAAAAACGCCTGAACCAATCCGCTCGGTTGAATATCAGGTAACTCTAAACTCGATGAAACCTGAGCTCATTTGAGCATCATTTCTCCCATTTCATTCATCGTCCCTTATGACTTAACGTTGGACGATGGTCATTAAAATGAAGAAGATTCTGTAACTTGGGTTTGTAGAAGTACATACTTAGGTCACTCAGTGATTAATGACAACATTTGAATTAACAACAAATAAAATATTTCTGGAGCAATCACATTATGGCAGTGCTTAGAAGTAATATCCTCCAACATAACTCGCCTCTAAACACCAGGAAGCTGACGGATGCCATCCCCAGCCTCTTGTTGTCCTAATATTCGAACTAACTGCTGTATTGCTCCTATTGACTGTCAGGTTCTAAAGCGAACTCCTCTAAGTAGTAACTTCATTTTCGCAAAAATGTCGAGCAACTCCAACTTCCCTTGCTAGTTCAATACAACTACAACAACGATGTTGTTCCAGCAGTGCTCTAACACCATTCACATGCACATCATCACTTGTTGATTGTGGTCTGTCAGCTCCACGTTTTAGATGAACGTCTTCCCTTCCTCTACGAAATGCATTTGTCCACCTAACCACTGTAGGATATGGTAAAGTCTTCTACCACAAGCTTCCAATAATTCTGTATGGCATTGTCGAGCATTGATACCTCTTGCAACTTGAATTTTAATGATACATCTTTGTGTATATTTACTAAACATGTTTAGAGCACTAAAGATAACAGACTACAATTAAACTTACTATAAATGTCTTATTAAATCAAATTATTGTCCTCAAACTCACAGCTAACAGATGCTCTTATTTTTCATTGTTATCAGCTTACATGATTTAAAGTTGATAGTGCCCAATGCAGTTTAGCCACTAACATTTAAATGACCCATGTATATAAAATAAACAATATTAGACAGATATAAATATACCACGACATAGTGAACTTGTAGTGAACAGGGAAATTACTAAGTGTACAACGCATATAAGATCTTTTTATTTTGTTTTCCTTCTTTGAATTCACATGATCTAAAAGTAGACATTTATGGCACAATCCCAGCATTTAATTTCCATGCCGAAAGCAACATCTTCAACTCTATACGATTACTACAGCATTTATCACAGACAAAAACACGCAACCTGTTTCCCTCTTCCACTTACGCTCTTTCCAAGTGTGATTTAAGGATTATGCGTGGCTATTACTTAAATCCACCCAAGCCTTGATTTATTTAAAACAGAAACTCAAACCAGTGGATAAAAAAGAAAAGTGAAATGCTCCACTGTTTATCAATATTTGTTCCCTTTGTGTATTTTTCCGAGTTTACAGCTGACATTTTTGGATTGAATTTTTTTATTCACTTGAATATCTGGTATGATATGTACGTTAGCAAGGGATTCCATTGTCCATCACAATCCTTTGTTTTGGTAGGGAGGACGGAGAGAAAAGGGGAGGGGGTACAACTGAAGCGTCATCAGTTTTACGTAGGCAGGGCGGAATCTTTCCGACAGATGATAATTTTAAATCTACAGCTGTGGTTTCCTCGTGTTTTTGAGGTGAACGATTAATGTAGATTTATTTTATAAACCGATTTTTCGGTTGTCTGAAACCATATTTCAGTTGTTTTAGCTGACAGCCAAGTTTTGACGTAGGTAAGGAAGATATGACGTGAAAGATTAACAGTCAACGAGGGTTCTCGTATAACCGTATAATATACAAGAGAAAACCTTGGAAGGATTTGAGTATTACGTAAAAATGAAAGTAAATATACCAGTGAATATAGTGAATATACCAGGTGCATCACCTGCACCTATTTATTTTTAAATTTATGTAACGTGGTAAGCAACTGCAATTTACACCTTTATTAAATGTCTTCTAATGCATGATTTGCAGAACTGTTTGTAGAGGAAGAGTAGATTACTCGGTGCTTAAGTGCTGTATGGTACAGAAAGTAATCACTATGTATGGCAATTCCAAAAGCATCATACCCAGACACAGAGCGCTGCAATATCAATTTTAGACGACGTTGCAAACTTTTATTCATTAACGTACATCCACAAACACCTTTAAACACTTGAAGGAAGAACCTATCACATGCATGAGTTGACAATAGCATTGGAAAAAATGGCTGATATACACAGTGGAACCAATTGGATTTAAATCTTCACGCAACACGTGTTTTCGATGTACAGCCATGTCAAAAATGCTAAGAATTACGTAAATTGTTTCGGCTTCTTTCACAAATTACGGCAGTTTGTCATACATTAATTGTAATTGCTGATGAATTTTATTTGTGTTAAAACTACCAAAATGAGCTCAAAACACTGCATGAAGCTGTAAAAAGCGTGTAAAGATCCGAGGTAGCGTCTAAGGCCTGCGGCTATTTCCCTCGCAAGATAATATCGGCTGAATGGCTGAATGGTTATACATGATTCTTTGCCACTCTGCCACTGAAAGCTGGGTTCAAATCCTCTGTGTTCAGCTCACAAATTTTATTACCATTTTTTACATATAATTTGATATTATGATACGTATAACCATTTTATAAGTTTATAACTGATCACAAAATACAATAAGAGCTTTGTTTTCCACTGGAAAATAGATATAAATTTACAGTTCGTGGCAGATAGTTTATAGTCGGTATTGTAGTTGACCCATTCATTCAAGTTTCAAACATTTCACAAATGCAAAGTGAAACATAAGATTTATGCACGAAACAAGAAATATTAGATTTAACGTCGGCGACATGCTCGCAAGAAATGAGAGCCAACTACGCAACACAATCATCTTGGCCAGCTATCACGTACTCTATATCGCTATTTTGAGAAAGCATTCGTTTATCACCTTGTTAGTATTATATGTATGAAAAGACGTTTATTTAACCTTTTCGCAGCCTCTTGGTCCTCATTCAGGGCTGTTAAGTATTAATGCTGGTTGTTTATAAAGTGTTAAGAAATTAACACACTACTGCATAGTGATGCTATCAGGAAACAAAAACGTTTTATCGAGGTTTCATAATACCATAAAAGAATTTTATTGTTATTTTTATATTACACTGGTCTGATAAAGAGTTATAATACTTATTCTTTATTTTTAATCTTAGGTATAAAAAATAAAATGAAATGAAATATGCATACCTAATAGTCCGGTTTCTGGAATCTATACCAGGCATTATTATGCAAACTTCTTTTTTAACTTTATTAACTTCTGAATCAGATTTCACAAAGCAATTTACAAATTTTGCAGATATAATCTACTTTCTACCTTAACGAACTAACTAAACCTACATATTACTAGATTCCGGTAACCTTACAAATTTATTCATCTAATCTAAACAGTCTTTTTTCTATTTTACTTCTACACCAACAGTGTAAATTAAATCTTCATTTCTACTCCAGCTTTAATTGTTATAACAAGCTACGAAAGACTGTTTCCTACAATTTTAAAATTTCCTCTT
Organism: Mantis religiosa; assembly: GCA_030765055.1. Classification (NCBI taxonomy): domain Eukaryota; kingdom Metazoa; phylum Arthropoda; class Insecta; order Mantodea; family Mantidae; genus Mantis; species Mantis religiosa. Next base: position 91,922,151 of record CM060956.1, on the reverse strand, counting down.
CTGCAACTGGTATCCAAAGCTTCCTCCTTCTGGTATCCATATCCTAAAGGAACTGACATCAGTAGATGGAGCTGATTCGTCAGTTCCAGACATCCGGGCAGTCATCTCTCCGCTTCTGCATAATCCGTTGTATCTGTCCGCTCTGATACTCTCCATATATACCTTCTCTCTCTCCTGGTATTCTCTTTCTGTCTATCTTTCTGATATCCATAATTGGCGTCTTCTATTTATCGGATGTACATCTTAAATTAGGTCTTCAAGTCTGGTAATCCGTATCTTCAGTTTCTCTTGGTCCTATTTCCCTCCGACGATCTCTTAAGTAATATTCTTTTCTCCTAAATTGAAATGTTCTAACATTTCTTTCTTGAAGTATTTTGTCGCCCGTCATATATTCCTCTACCGCCTTAACGGATATTATCTGAGACATATTTCCTAAATGTACATAATCTTCTGCATCTCTTAAGATATTCCATAAACATTTTTCTTGAAGTTTCCTTCGACCATCCTCTGCTAGTTCACAATATTTATTGCACTCTAAATAACATGTTCAGGCGAATGTAAACAGTTACATTGCTCACATAAATCTGAGTTCTTCCCTATTCTTTTTAAATATACATGGTATGGGCCATGTCCTGTAACAAGGTGAAAAAATCCTTTTCTTGGTTTTATATGTTCCAATTTTAGCCTCTCTTTAATTTCCGGAAATAAATCATGTACTCTTCTTCCTAAGTGTGCATTATCCTACTCTTCTTTCCATTCCTGTAATAAATATCTTTTCACATCTTTCTGAGTTTTGCATCCTTATCCCATAATTTTAAAAACAATCCCACATTTTTCCTTCATTAGCCAATAAGTTGCACCTCTTAATCTAATGATAAAGTCAATAGGCCAAGTTCCCGCTACCTTTACTAGGGCCAAAGAAGATGTCATTTTCGTAGCTCCGCTGCTGCGAAGTAGTATTTGTCTAATCTTAGTTATACTAATTTCAGGAATTGTTATTCATTTGGAACGAAAAGCAACATCCATACATCTGCAATTAAACATAGGCAATCATCCACGGGTGCCGTCTTCCTCACTGGCCCTCTCCGTGCTTTTCCATTTGATAGCAGTCGCTCCGTAATAAGAGCTAACGATATTCCTTTCAAACATAGCTCTCAATCATTTATCATAGAATCTAAATAAAAATATAACTTAATATTTCACTTAATATTACAAAGGTTTAATAGTTTTGCTTTCTATGGAACACCAATTCTGGCAGAACTAGATATCTGTATGCTCCATTTTGGAATATACTATTTCATCGATAATCATGCAATTCTGCCTTGGAGGGAATAAGAAAATGTGTTAATTTAAATTGCAAGGAAGGGAGAAAAAATTAAGAAAATGGAATTGTTTAATTCATGAAAACGTTGCCGTAAATCCGTTGAACTACACGAAATTCTTAATTTTTCAAATTTTCCTCTTTATGTTAATTATATTTCAAGATAAGTGTAACCTAATAAGATTAACGTCACTATATAAATAAGATAAAACATTAAATACATTAAACATCATAAATTGTTAATTTACTTAGGTTATAATAGCACATGGTAAATTTTGGACGTCAGATTTCCGCCAGCAAATATAATAAATACAAAGCAAAATTATATAGAATATATACTACGAAAATGTGCTGGTGCTATATCACCATCAGAGATGGTTTTTGATCATTTTATGTCTATTGTCACTATTGCTGCTGGTGAAGTTCTATAATTTACAAGATATGTTAAAGATATATGTGCTCATCTTTTTAGTATCATTTTCTTCATTACTATTGGCATTGCCGGCTATGTAGCGTGGAGGTAGCATGTCTGTTTCACGTTCAAATTTCGGATCTCGGTCAGGGCGAGGTTTCTGGATAATTTTTTTTTTCGTTTGTTTCCCTATTCTGAAAGATTAATGACGGATTATGCTCTTTGGATTCATTTGAGCATCATTTCACCCATTATATTCATCGTCCGATGTGGCTTTAAGAATCACCGTTCAAATGTTTATTCCTCTACTTCATACAGAGGAGATAAACATATGAAAGATGAAATAAAGGTTAATTTTACTTGTAGGTTCAAGGGGAATGTGAGAATACAACAGGCTTTAAGAGAGTTTTTTTTAATAACAAAGGTGGTTCCATTCTCTTAGCAGGATCAAGTGACAAAAGATTAAGCATTGAAAAATTCAGACACATAACCAGTAATATCTTTTAAATGGTTCACTCCACAAAGCAATGCAATTTTATATAAATTAAGTATTTTAATGAAAGTTATTTTTCATTTTATATGTAGGATGATTTTGTCTTCCTCTTTGAGTTTAACAATCATACAAAAGTCATTCAGCCTGAAGCCTTTTATGAACATTCCCAGAAACTTCATATATTTTGTCATGAAATATGTTAAAACATATGGTATTTTAATAAAAGTTTTCAGATCCCTTTCTGAGTAAACCAAAATTATTAAGAACTGTTCCATTAAACGTTCAGTCTGGGAGAAAGGGATTTCCTTTGTGCCATCATGCATCAAGTTTGGTATTTAACGGACTTCCTATTTGACCTTTGCTGTTAACAGGAGCATAGACAAACACAGGCGATCAGAGACCTTCTTCTAAACATGCATTTCTGATTCAAGGGACATCTAAATGTGCATTTACACTTCAATTTCGCTATCTAATTTTTTTTATGAAAGACAACACACTTTCTATTTGCTATATATGTGATAGAAAAAGTAATAAAATAAAGATATTCCTTTGACTTGAACCACATGGTATCGACGTTTTTCTTATTGGAAAACACTGTGAATATTACAAGTGACCCCTGTTTTATTATGTACGTAATTCAACAGAAGAAAAATTATACGATAAACCGGAGTAGAACTGAACAGAAAAAGTAACATTTTCGTTTACATTAATTTACTTATACACTGAACTGAAAGCCACAACGCCATTATGGTTTGGCACGCTAGTGCAATTTCGTAAATTATCGTTACATTTCAGTGAATACAACCGAACGCTATACATTCAGGATAAATGATGTACATTGTGAATAAACGAGCAATTAATAATTGTGTAATGTGCATTAACTTCATTGATTACTTAAAATGACACTTCTATGGCCAAAATTCTGTTTCCGGATCATATGAAAACTGATTGATGCGGATATAATTTTAACGTAATTCAGAACCGAACAATCTAATGAAAAATGTTCTCACGACTCCGATTATAGTTCAATATGTTTATATGAATGACAAGACAAAATGAAAAAAGTATGGAAGAAGAATATAAGGATACAATCGTTTAATAATAAACTAAGGAGTGAAGAACAGGGGTGGACCGGAGGGCACGATGTGTGGCAGGAAGTTTGGGATATCAGCATTATGTCAATTCTTACATCGACTAGCACTGCCTTAGCCACCATCAACAAGGGGATTCTCGGGTGTAGATGAGACACTCTCAAGGAGAAATGAAGTCCCAGCAGTCTCAATAAGTACCAGGACAAATCTATTCAGGTCATATATCCTTCTGTCTTACCGTAACGTTCCAACCGCCGGTCACTTTGTGTTATGGTGGAAAGCTGATGAGGTGTATAGTCTCGCTGCTGGAACGGTTACCATGGATTTATCTATCTTTGTTATCAGAAACCTCTCAGAGAGTGCACTGATTATTCTTGTAAGAGTGAGAGGGGAACTGACGCGCCTCCCGTTCGTGTGCTAAGCACCAATGAGCGCATCACTTCAACCAATGGAATTCGTGAGAATCACAAATGACAGATACATGTTCACTCCACGTGGAGTAATCAGTGTGTTATCTGAGAGGTATCTAGTACCAAAGATAAATCCCAGGTAACCGTTCCTGCAGCGGGACTATACAGGAATTTCGAAGAGGAACGATCACAGCATCCGTCTGTAAACCCTTGGAAACCAACGTGCACGCATGCAGGCATGCCCGCACACACACACACACACAAACCAAGTGAAGACTAAGTCAAACCTGAACTTCCTCACGTTACCATAGAGAAATCTCGCTTCGTTAGCATGGTTTACTTATTTTCTTATTTCTAGACACTACACTTTATGAATTGATACCTTTTATCTGATATATTTCTGATGTTTGAAAACATTATAATGAATATCACAAGTAAAAGTTATTTAAGATGATTCAAAATTACATCTTTGTTACTAAGATACATCTCTAAGCGTATTGTTTATTTACTTCAATACTCTAACACCAACGGTCAACAAACTCATCCTTATTTATTGTACTCGAGTCGTAAATCACGAACGTCGAAACGATTCCGCTTTGTTTTTGGATACTGTATTTTTAAAGCCAGCGCATATTTCACGAGCCAGGGCACGTTATGAGCCCAGGGCAGAGTTGGACAGCTCATTTGTAACTTGTTTGTTTGTCACTGTGTCTCCATAATTTTTATTTTAATCGCTTTATCTGTTCCAGAGCTAAATACGTGTACAATCCTACTTAACCTGGTCTTTATCAGCCTCACTTAGCTTCTATTGAGATGGATTTATAGCTGGCCGAGTTTTGCTGCGCCTGGAAACTCTCAGCTTATAAATTCTGCTTTAAATCGATGTAATTTATTCTACAGATTTGTATTGAGTTTGGTACCATATCGCTATGTCACTAGAGAAAAATTTTAAGCCTTCCTTGAGCATTTCTCTAAAAATATGTTTATAATGTTTGATCAGAATGCATTAAGTACTACATTTACATATCCATGAAGTTGACTGAGATATAAACGGGGGGTGGTGCGAAGATACAAGAGAATAACAAATACAGATACAAGAGAAATATGAACACAAGATAGTAAAATATACTATATGGCAAAGCGAGAAAGAGTATCGGAAAAATTCTCAACACAGAGATATTTACCTCAGCTTATCGCACATACACTGCGAGTCCAGTATATGTATACTCTGTTCAGATATAATCATATCTTCTGGACAGCAACGTTTCTTACATCGGCAGGTGCGAGAAAACATATCATATAGAACACGCAGCTTCCAATCGCTCTATTTCTGTTTCGTAACCTCTACGTCAACCTAATAATATTTCACTCTTATAATCGAGCAGATAAGAGTTGATAAGGGACGATTACAGTGCTGGTCAACTAAAGGTGAATACGCCTCAATGCTATGATTTGGATATAGATGAGGTAGGAACTATTAAATTAACTAAACAATTTAAACATTTAAGTACATTCTACATGTGAAAAAAGTGCTGACAAGCGCATTAACTAAGAATAATTCCGGAGGCGGAATATTGCAGCAGAGAGAGATCCGTTAGGGAACAAAAGAGTAATTGTAAGAGCTTCTGTTGAAGGGTTTATGACAAATGAAGGTGAAGCTTGCTCCTTAATAGAACGTCAGAAGAAAAAGGTTGTGTGTAGTGGAAATGGATGGTCTCAGAATACAGAAAGTGAGGAATGAAGATGTAAGAGAAAGGATGTATAAACCAGATTCCGTAGTTTAAACATTGGAATGCAGGATTATCCAATTATATCTGGAATGTAATATAAGACGATCAAAACTGCTAGGATGTTCTTTTAAAGGAAAACCTCGAACAACATGAAGGGATAAGCAAACGCTGAGAAGGGAAACATGAATTAAAGTAAACACATTTATAATTTCTCCAAGTACAAATCAATTATTCCAAACTGAACATTTTCTCTTATATCGTATTTGTTTTGCCTGTTAAACAACTGCGTCTTAAAACAACGAGAGCTTCTTAAGGATATGCAAGAGATTGATGAACAACACTGGAATGTTTACAATCTCTTAAAAGTAATTTAAACACGGAAGTAGTCTTAAATCCATTGTGTTCAATATTATATACAGAATATAACAGTAAGCTTGAAATGAATACCAGAATGTATTAATTCTTTATTTGTTACTTAAAATGACCTGTCTGTTAATTATCAATCTAACGTTAGAATAGTATCCAAAATATCTAAGTACGTACTTTTACACTAATGCTGTGGAATGCAGCTGTTAGAAATGAAGGTGCGATTACACATTTGGCAAAATTTTAGGTATTTGAAAGTATTGCATAACGCCTTTGATGCAAAATATTGAAATTTAATAAATGAGGCACTTACAAAAATTAGACCTATGCATCTCTTAATATTTTAGTTTTACTGAAATAAAGGAAAACGTGTGTTAGAATTGAAAAAATTTCCGAAATGATTTACAGACTGCGAGAAAACAACATGCAGAAAACTGCCCAGCAGAAAGCCAGCACCAAAATAACATTGCTGCTCAATCTAAGGAATACCTGGCTACTGTGTGAAGAGTCCGAGGTTCCATTCCTCGCTAGAGAGAGTGAAAAGTATCTGATGTACAATGCCGCAATTCTGTGGCAGTTGTCTCATGTGTTTACGAGAAATCCTAGAAGTCTATAGAGAAAACATACGAGTCAGTTGGAGAATTTAATGTCATGCTGGCACATTGGCCATGGTAGCTCAATGGTTAAGAGCAGCCCTTCCACAGACCGGAAGATCAGTTGTAAAAATCCCGGCAATGTCTTTGAACTTTCTTCAGTCTTACTGTACCCTCCGTAGGGAAGGGGATCCGTCCCCTTCAGCTGCCGTGGTGCCGGCGCTGCGGACCCATAGCACTAGTGGTACCTCTGACGTTACTAGAGGAACCTCGGGCCAAACATTCGAGCCCCTCCCTGAATGGGAGTTGTTCGGATTGTGTTGGACTCGAGGGGGCAGTATGTTCCCGACATCCGTGGGATATCGGGTACCTCTGGGCAGGCCTCGGTCACCCGGAAGGGGTAGAGGGTTGCCTAAGAATTCCCGGGTACTAGACTGCAGAGCCAGTAGAAGGTGTGGTAGATCACCAGGCGGCCCCACCGAGGTTTTCGGTAGTCTTCCCTGCGGGGTTGACGCGCAAGAGTGGTGTATCAACTTCCACCCGTCTTGATGATTGGGTGAGGGGTGGGCTTTCTAGACTCCAGGTATTACCCCACAGGAAAGCACCCCGAAGTTTCTATCGCTCCCGGGAGATAGAGGCCGGAGTCTTTGGACTTTCAGGTAGACCTCGCCGTTAAATGTTAAGCCTTGCTGTACCTTTCCATACTTAATCTGCTGTGTTCTTACTTTAAATTTTTTTCCCGCAACCTCTGTACATTAATTTTACTTTGCATGTAATGTAAGTTTAGTTTATCCCTCTCTCCTTACTAATACGTAAGACTTTGCTTTAAGAAGCAGCTGATGGTGATAACAACTCGAACAGTTTATTCAACATTACAATGTAACACACATTCACTCATTCATCATGAAAGTTTTCAGAGTATAGGAAATTATTATAAAAGCAATCTCAAGCAATATACAGTGAGAATTCGTTTAAACTAGAGCACGCTTACTGATTTATTTAAAGTTCTACATAGACTTTGTAGACTCTGCGACGAGTTGCGCTTGCTCGCTTTGAACTTGCAATATCATATAAACAATTCACGAGATTGAATTTTTGCTTTTCTTTTGCTATACCATCTGCATGGATTTAGCTTAAAGGTTAAACCTGTTTTTTGGACATTTGATGCATTCCAATAATGTTATCCTGAAAATCTTGAAGATGAAGCAGATCATGATCACCAATAGAACGACGGGTAACGATAAGACAGATAGTGCAAACAATTGCACCACTGAGAGTAGTTCCTTTGGAGTCTAGATGCATTTTCCAGCCAAGGATAGTAACTGTTTCTGCAGCTTCCCATAGCTTTATGCAGTGATAACCATCTGAATTAATTTGGTTGCTTATTGCGTGAGTTAACCTGTCGATATTTATACGCTGGCGGCGAACACGCCTTGTGTATCGAGGCATGCTTTACAGAAAATCGAACGCAGAACACTGTTAGAGTACTCACCAAGCACACAGTAGAGGCAGACCATTAGAAACGTAATTACATTAGTACTACGTCGTATTATACAGGGTATATATAAAGTATTTCCAATATTTCAACTTCTATTAACTGAAAACTACTAGAGTTACACCTGTGTGTTTTTTGACAGATAAAGGACAAACGCTCAAAGTTTGTAACATAAACTGTGAATACATTTCCACATATACGGCGTTTGTTGTCCTCAAAACATCTAAGAGATATTCAATCTCTCCCATACATTTTGCAGCATTTCGTGGATAATGCATCATTATCCTTCTTCTAAAAGTGTTAATATCAGGTATAAGTGCATGTTGGAAATAAACATTTCTTCCGCACTAGCCGTGTGTAGGCTGGGATTTGAATGAATAGAGCCAGACTGAAAAATTCAATGCCATAGCCGGGATTTGAATCACGGATCTCCCGCTATCCGTGCGTTTGCTCTAAACCTCTGAGCTACTATGGCCAACATACCCAAATGACATTAAATTCTCTGTCTCGTATATTTCCCGGTAAACCACTATGGGTTCTCATATGGTATGAGACACGCACCGTTTGTGACGACTTACTATGCTATACGTACTTAAGTCACAGTTCATAGTTAAACTACTACATTTTTAGGTAAATTGATGGAAATAATCATTTATTCCACACTAGCCGTGTGTAGGCTAAAGTTTGAATGAATAGAGTCAGACTGAAAAATTCAATAGTTGCTGGCCGTAGTAGCTCAGTGGTTTAGAGCAACCGCACGAAGAGCGGGAGATCCGTGGTTCAAATCCCGGACTTGACATTGAATTTCTGAGTCTGGTTCTACTCATTCAAATATAAATTGCTTATACTCTGTCCTTTACATAACCACAAAGAAAAAGTTCTAGCGGAGGTTTATATCTGGAGATCATGGTGGCCATGATATTGGACGATCCATCTGTTATAAAATGTGTTATTCTGCAACTCTCTTACGTTTAATCCGCAATGTTGGTGCTCCATCCTGCTGGAATACCATCATGAGCTGCAGATCACCAAATTAAAAGCTATAACATATCCAGATAATTGTTAGCTTTTATTGAGTTCTCAATATAAAAATGAAGGGACCAATGATCTAGTCATACATTAAGCCACATCAGACATTCACTTTTGGGCTATCGACCTCGTGTTCCAGGACGACATAAGGATTTTGTGAGCTCCATGTTCTAACATTGACCTTGCTAGAGGTAAGGAAGGTAAAGTAGTCTGAGAAGTAGGCATACTCGTTATCTACATTAATCTTCTGCAAAATATCCAGTACAAATGCAATACGGCCAGGGTGGTCATCTGACTTCACAGCTTGTGTTATCTGAACTTTATTAACATAGAGATGAAGTTGCTTATGCAATGTGGACCGTGAAATTCTGAGTTCCCGAGATGCACGAGGAGTAGATTTGGAAGGGCTTCTTTGAAATGCTAGCTGTACAATCTCAACGCTCGCTTCTGTTACGGATGGACCGTGGACCAGAAGTTATCTTCCAAAACCAATGCTTTGAAAGAAAGAATAGAATCGAAAAGTAGGACAAAGTTTCTTTATAATAATGATATATAGTCAAATAATAAACTATTACAATAGAAGAAGAATTTAATCTGACAATTCAGATTTTGGAAATAATGGAATAATTTGAGCCAGGTCAGCAATTAGTTATTTTGGTTTCGCAGTCTCCTTATACTTTGTGTAACAAACAACGATAGATTTGTAATCGGGCGGCGTCCGTCCATATTCCCTCTTAAACCTCTTTGTACAGTAGTAAGTGACCGTGTCTCACAGTATCATAAAATACACTACATGTACTATTTATAATTTATTAAAGGATTATTGTTCCAATAGAGAAGTATTCATTGGTGGATCAAATTTTGAAACTAGGAAGAAGATAACCAAGGGTTGCCCTCAGGGTTCTATCTTGGGGCCCCTTTTTTGGGATATTTTATCAGAAGATTTATTAGAACTACTGGAAAGAGATCATAAGGTTTTGGATGTAATAGCGTATGCTGATGACATAGTCATAATGATGGATGGACAGAGCAGACTAGAGCTAGAAAATAAAGCAAGAGAAGTTACAAATACATTATCAAATTGGTGTTTCAGAACAAAACTAAAAATTGCACCAAACAAGTCAAATTATGTGCTTTTTAAGGGAAATTTAAAGCGGGATCCTACAGTGAAGATAAATAATCAGAACATTAAACGGGAAAAAGAGATGAGATATTTGGGTATCATGATAGATGAAAAATTTCATTTCAGGAAACACACGGAGTATATTAGGCAGAAAACAGAGAAAATAATGCTAAAGCTAGCAAGAATAACCAATTTAAATTTTGTACTTCCATTGCGTAACATACAGATATATCATAACACCATTTTTGCTTCAATTATGACGTATGCGGCAGCAGTTTGGGCAGAAAGGATGGATGATGTGCAAATAAGAAGATTGTTGAGAAGAACGCAAAGAAAAGTATTATTACGTCTGACAGGAGCTGTAAAAACAACACCAACTATGGCATTGCTAGTAACAACGGCCATTTGGCCGATTGATTTATTAATAAGATTGAAGGGCGCAAAATTTTGGGCGAAAAAAGGAAACTTAGAAAAAGTTTATAATATAACTGGAGTCAGAACAAACAAATCTTGGGTGATTAAAAATAGTTTAAAAGATAAATGGCAAAAAGAATGGACAGAAAGTCTAGAAGGTAGAAGAGTGTTTGAAATTTTTCAGAACGTCAAAGAGAGACTAAAATTGAATTTTATTCAACCAACAAAGGGATTTATACATTATATAACAGGACACGGACCTTATAAGACCTATTGGAAGAAAATCAATAAAACTGAAAATGATATATGTGAATTATGTAACAAACAAGATAATCCTGAACATGTAGTATTTGAATGTGGAAGATATGCAATTCACCAACAAGAAGAGAGGCATGCGCTAGCAGGATATATCGTATATGACATAATTCGAGATCAACAATTAGTAAATAAATTACAAGTTTTGACTAACTTTGTAAGTAAGAAAGCATGGGAGGTAAAAATATTCAAAGGAGAAAGAGTTGATAATAGGCGAAGAATAGTACAAGATCCAAGAAGGAGTTCTAGAATACAAAATAGGATAAGACGGGAAGAATTATTGAATAATCAAACAATGGAGTTGACTGCATGGGCGGCGGAGGGAGAGAGTGATGGCGGAGGCCATGGTGGACTACAGAATTAGTAGATTTAGATATAGTTTTAGGAAATAAGGATTTTGTAATTTTCATAGTTGTTTTCTTTTGTTTTTTGATTTTTTGTGTTTATTTCTGTTATTTTATTTCATTTTAGTTTTGTAGAGTAGTTTTCTGAGAGATTTGTATAATTATAACATTTGTAAAGATTTTATGGAAAAATAAAGAGAAAATTTGGATACATGCCCCGGTATAGTTGTCTAGGTGCCGGGGTAGAATATTCAGATTTTATTTATTTATTTATTTATTTATTTATTTATTTATTGTCCTAGTTTGATGACATGTTAGATTATACCTGAAGTAAACAAAACAAAATCAACAACAGAAGTTTAAGAGGTTTTCTGTCATTTGCCACAAACCACACAGCTCTGGCTGTAATTCTTTTCATTCAATGGAAAGTTATAATGTTGGAAATACTTTATGAACACCCTGTATATTAATAACTGTTATTTTAGAAACATGTTTAATGCTTTATAAAATCAACAGTGACCTTTCTACTTTGTATGCTTTCTCCGCAGTAACTACATTTCCAGGAGCAGTGCTTGTCCCTTACGTGTGCATGTCGGTTCGAAACCCAGGATGTTACAAAAACCTCGTCGAATTGCAAATAGCATTCTTGAGACGTGGCGTTATTGGAAAGCCATTGAATGCTTGGGATCCCCAGGGCGGTGTGCACCCTGGCACATTGCCCTGCTGAAACCTCGGCATCTTGTTCGGCAGTAACACCACCCTCTCACATTCCCTGTCTTCTCTATGTGACACATTTCTGCCCTTCGTTCCCTAAAAACCATTTTATGTCCCTAGAGAAGTTCACTTAAACGCTGAGCTGCGAAATCCTGCTATGTCGATAATGGTATTCTAACACTGAATTTTGTGTTTATTTTATTTAATGTATGCGCAATGTAATACATGTGTGCTTTACATGCCCACATATGTATGCCCGAAGTATAGTACTGTCACCGCCTCACTGTAGTAAACCAAAACTTATGAATTTTTCCTCTTATACCCGCAACAATATTGGGAACGTGGCCTACTGTAAGTTTGTGTGGATAGTGGAGCAGGAAAGGTAAGGAACGTGTTTCAATAAAGAGAGTAATTCAAGTTCATGACATTATAATAACAATGAAAGCCTTTCTTTTATTACAATTGATCTTACACGATACACAACCAAACTCAGTTAACTCCAGCCACTGAAAAAGTGGTAACCACACATACACACCCTTGCTCTTCCATATATCACAATTAAAGAATACTGTTATTTATATACTTTTTAAAATTACGCCCTCCAATGTTAAGACATACTGGACGATGAATGGGATGAGTATGAAATTATGCTCAAATGAGCCCAGATTCATAAAACTTAAGAAATACCCGACATTCATCTTTCAGGATAAGGGAAAACGTTTATCCAGGTTACACACTCTGATCAAGATTCGAGCTCGGGAACTCTTGAGCGTGAGGCAGACACGGTTCCAGCTGTACTACAGAGGCGGGCATTTTAGATAATGATTCACAATGTCCCACTTAGCTCCGCCCACATATATTCCGTTCCACGGCATCAGCACCTGTTCTGCAAACTAGCAACTACTAAATTCAGGGAGTCGCCTCCCATCCACATTACGACAGAAGCAAGAACTGAACTTAAGTATATCTACTCACAAAATATCTCCCTCCATTACGTATTAGACTTTCAGCTAAATCGGTATTAAAATTGCATCACAAATATGTTTTGAGCTATTTAATAATTGAAAAAAAAAAACAAGGATTTTATGGCATGAATGGCGTTTAACAGTTAGACAATCAGTGAATAATTTCACTTTAAATGACAAATATATACGTTGTCTGCCTCATCCACCTAAGCAGCAATAAGGACAGATGGGTTGCAGTCCTTGAATCGCTAATTATCCAAAATATCTTCCTTACTCTCTAATAGAAAGCTTTAGTCAGGTGTGGGTGGGAACGTTAAGGATAATACGGTTACATTTGGCACAATTACTTACAAATATGTAAAAAAGAGAAGATGGATAAAAGAAATAAGGAAATTAATTGTTCTTTCACACTAGCCGTGTGTAGGACGTACTATGAAAGGGTAGAGTCAGCCTGAAATATTCAATGCCATCGGGATTTGAACCACGATCTTCTGGTCTCCGTCCAGCCACTCTAACCACTGAGCTACTATGACCAACATGCTGACATAACATTAAATTCTCCAACTGACTCGACTGGACGGCTGGACTCGGCTAGAGTGGCTGGACGGAGACCAGATGATCCGTGGTTCAAATCCCGGCTATGGCATTGCATTTTTCAGTCTGGCGCTACCCTTTCATAGTGCGTCCTACACACGGCTAGTGTGAAAGAGCAATTAATTTCCACTAATTGTACCTAATAGTGGTCCGAACTATAAAGCCCGGGCCTTAAAGTACTTACGCATAGTAAGTCGCTATTAAGGTAGTTGTCTCATTTGCTTATGAGAACTCCTAGTGGTTTAACGGGAAAACCACGAGTCAGTTGGAGAATTTAATGTCCTGTCGGCATGTTGGCCATAGTAGCTCAGTGGTTAGAGTGGTTGGAAGGAGACCAGAAGATCCGTGGTTAAAATCCCGGCTATGGCATTGAATTTTTCAGTCTGGCTCTAACCTTTTAAAAGAGATAAAGCCTATAAAGAATACCTTGCGCCTATGAACTCTGCTTTGTCAGCCTAAACGCCAGAAAATGGAATAAGCAGTTGTAACGAATTATTTAACTTATAAGATAATGCTTTTGAGTAAATTTCTCAAGCCCAAAGACACCTTATTTGGCACAAGTTCTTTCAGGCCAACAGCCTGTTTCACCAGAAAGACTATGCTTCAATCTCACTTTTGGTGTTCCTGGACTACGTCTTTCTTCTGGTATTCCATCTCTGGCTTTATGCACTAATTTGTCTGGTCCCATTCGGTCCAAATGACCATTCCATTATTTCCTCCTCCTGTCTACCCACTCTGTTACAAGTTGTAATTTACATGCGTCTCTTATTGTTACATTAGAAAATAGGAGTGTAAGCAAAAGCATAAAATCAGAAGATGCAGGATTTTTTAGTCCACAGATTATTATGAGATGAAAATGACATCTAAAATTTTAAAGGCCATTCGAAAAGTTATTTATACACAAGAACTAAACAAATTTGTTACAACTATGAAAAGGACCTCATCCAGGTCAATTATGAAGACAACAGTTCAGTACTAAGTTCTGGTGTAAAAAGTGAAACCTCAATGTTAATTTTTGCGTATAAATTTATGAGTATTATTAAGCGTGTTTGCGAATAAAGTTTGCTGTAAGGACACTAAAACAGTTTCAGTTTTTGGCAGCGATTTCTTTACGACATAAGACCACTGAATTCCTAAAAGCACATTGTTTTTCTCTTGGATTTGTGAAGGTGAAAATGGCTTTAAGCTTAAAAGCATACTTAGTGGAATCTTCATAGACAGTTGACAAAACACGATTGCAGTACCACAATTGGGCTCCTATTTTCTTCCTTTTGAGACACAGAACTATTTAATTTAGCATAGAAATTCACAAAATGATATAAACAACAGCACAAACCGGCTTCAATGATTCCTTCTAAGAGTATTGAGGAGTCATTTGATTATATATCGTTTGTGGAAGTCAATGGTGATCTGTTGTTCACATTCACTTATATACCTTGATCCTATAATATGGAACTTGCCACTGATAGATAAAGTTCTTTTGCTGCTTGTTGTCTCCTTATTAAAGCTCTCTTTGCAGTGCTCATTAACTAAGGAAACTTGGTATATGCTGACGACCTCATACTTTATAAAGCTTCTGATGTAAATGTAATTGTGGAAATATACAAAAATAAATTTACAATGTTTAAAAATGTGATATGCAATAAATAAATATCCTGATATTCTATAAATTTAGACACTTAATATCGGTTTCAATATAGTTTGTTTGGTCATATAGTGCATGGGCAGAGAATACTGTTTCAGAAGCTAATTAAATCTAAAGAAAAGTCATTAAAATTCTCAAGTTTACATGGAAAATGTATAATTCAACAGACAAGTGTAATCTAAGAAGTAACGACCGAAATTCCATTCACGAATCTCAGATCACTAGAGGGCTCCTAAGGAAAATTTAATGGCTTCTTCAAGACCTTTTCTCGATATTTTTAAGTGGCAGTCGAAAACAGCATATTATTGTGATTTTTGTGAATACTCAAATTGATTTCTGTGACAGAAATATCCAGAACTGTGAGCTGAGGCTTGTTATATAAGTTTTGAAAGCTCTAAAGTTGAAACCTGCAGAGATATATCGTCGAAGTGTGTGGTGATGCAGAAATAAATGAAAGGGGTTTGCGAAAACTGCCGTAAACAGCTTAACAAGCACGAACAAAATATCTTTCAAAGGAAACTCATCTTCGATGTGTCATTGCAGATCATTCAAAGAATAAACTTATGAAACAAAACCATGTAAGTCAGACGTATAACTGTATAAGAGTTACAGCTTTCTCTACCAATTCTCTGTTTGGAAAAATTGTGTCTGAACATTTTTATTGAAGGGCCTGGAGTAGCCGCTGCGAAACAAGAGCTGTTACACATGTATTATAAATGCCTACATAAGGGAAATGGTTTTGCACATAAATAAAGCTTTGATTTACTGAAACCGATGGATTTGTGGTAAAGTAAAATGTTAATTTTTAAGTAGTCACTCGTTCAACTGTCATTGAAATCTTGCATTTTTCCTTGTTTTCCTGGTCAATAGTGTTGTGGTGGTTCCTGATATACCACAATTTATTTTCAATAAGTACTCTTATTTAGTTTTCTTCTCGTCTGTGTGTGTTCAAAAACGAAAAGTCGTTATATACTGGAATGGTTGCAAAAGGAAGGGTTTTTTTTTTTTTTTGCAAAATTACCCCCCCCCCTCCAAATTACCTTCTACATGGAAAATATTTTGAAAATGTTGAGTTTATCACGTTTTTTGAGATTTCCTTTGACTTTAACAATATTGATTAAACTACCTTGTGTTTAACACACTTTCATAAAAACTGAAATATACAGGCTGCTCCGTAAATTAAAGAATAAATGTACAAAATTAAATTACATTTAATTGCATTAAGAGTTTATATAAAGATACAAAAATGTTAATAGGTACAAACGGAACAGAAACGGAATAAATTAAGAGGAATCAGGGGCCAGACAAGGATGCAGCCTGTCTCCAACACTTTATATTTGACGATTTGATTAAGAAATGAAAGCAAGAAACTAAATCGGGAATAAAACTAGGGAAAAAGAAATTTATAAATATTTTACTTTATTCAGATAATGCTATGATTATTCAGAACAACAAGGAAAATCTACAAAATTGTAATTTTTAAGACGATGGCGATTCCGGTTGTAACCATCCATCTTAATCGTTGCAGGTCGAATTGTTTCTCGATGATTGAGTTTGATATATTATTTAATTTGATTGTATATAATCATCCAGGTAAATATCATCCAGGTCGGGATTTGATTAAATAAGAGTCATGAGATCTTTTCTCAGGTGTGGATTTTTTTTTTTAAATATTGAAGGTTATTAACTTTCCTTTACAATTATATTCACCGCAACATCGTCATGAAACAAGACTGAAGAACATATATCAATCTCAAGATTGTTGATTTTTCCGTAACTATCGTTACTCCTCTATTAATTAATTTTTTGATTGGCCGATGTACTGATACTTCACCGCATTACGTAATACAATTATTGCTAAGGCCAATCACAAAATTACACATATATTTGTTTTTAATATTGGCATTACATGACCTACTAAGTCATATCATAAAACAATATTCATATAAAAAGTTCTAACTAAAACATATAGTTACACGGTTTTATTACATGGAATTGATACTTGGATCCTCAGGCAGAAGGATGGAATAAAGATACCTGAAATGAGGTTTCTGCGGAATGTGAAAGGCTGTACAGAAGTTAGAAAAGCAGAGGCACCTGATGAATTTAAGACATTTGATTTCAATGAGAAGATTGAAGAAAATCTGTAGTAAGCAATATTTATTTTCATTCATTTATAAGTTATTATACATTTCCATACTTATTACTGCATTGAGTTGCTGCTTACCCTTGGGCCCAACAGACTCAAACTATGAGGTTGTCGAGCTAATGGGTCTCTATGTGCATTGTATCTAAAATAACTTTTTCTTAATTTTCGTAGCGTTTACTTGTTTTCATCAACCATTTGGGTCCTATTTTGTTCAAAAACTTCACAATTTCAATTAAATTGCTCCTAGTTTTTACATTCGTTAACTTCATTGTTTGAGACTAAGAAAATAGAAATGATTGGAAGAACGTACGAGGATAGAATACCCAAGATTGTGTGGAGCTACAAACCTCAAGAAAAGAGAGATGTTGGTCGCTCGAGGAACAGATGAAGTGAGGGCGGAACAGGCCATGAGCCAAATACCAGGATTGCAGAAAAAGAAGAAAATGTTTAACTAAAGTAGTGTTGTGTCATGAAAGACAGTTACATTAAATCTTGCTTTAACACGTAGCAAAAGGTTTCCATAGTGGAACATTTTCTAAAAATAATTTCAGCATTCCACTGCCACTTTTCGTGACGCTGCAATTGACGTTTCATGCAGTAAGAGAAGGCTGTTTGTGTTGCAAGTTTAATTTAAAACAGACTTCATGTTGCAGAAACGTGGCAGAACATTGCGTGACAAATGTTTACTACTGATGCTCTTTTCCAAGGGAAATTATATCAGCTACTCTATTTTGGTTGAAGGTAAACTTCAGATTGTAAAACGCAAGTCATCTAGAATTTCTCTTGAGGCGAGGGTATTTTTAGTATTTCCCTCACTATCAAGGCATTGATATTTGGTGAGCTGGAACATAACTATCCTCCTGCAGAACATACTAACAATGAATTAACTTCAATCTCTAAATAATTAATTATCTTCTAATCATTTCAAATCGTTGATCAGGCAGTGGAAAAGTCGAAACATTTACACAATAACTGAAAGTGCTTATTCTGACAAATTATCTCTGCTAAATACATGACAAATTATCTAAGAAAATGTTTAAGAAATCAAATTGAAAGTTTTAATACTAGAGACATCTAAATACATTGATAAAGTTGTATGCCATAAGTTTGTTTATTAAAGAGGACATGCTTACTAATAAATGTTAAGCAAATTGTGGTATAACTAAGAAATTAATACTTTTTAAAAGATAACTAACAACTTTATAAACGTGGAGGTAGGTAGCACAAAAATAACAAAATTTAACAAACCAAAAATAACAAAAATTAGCAAAATTTAGATATCCAGTAGTATGAGATAATTTAAAATTCATACAAGAAGGTGTCAAATGGAAATCTGTTTAATGTAAGTTCAAAATTGTGTGAAATCCCTAAAAGAAGGTAATTTGCATATATTATATACAGGTTGTTTCAAAACGACACCGAACGATAATAGCCGTTGCATAGTTTATAACTCAACTAGTGCGAATTTCGGTGTCGCAGCTTCGAAATTCTGTCAGGTTTAATTTTATGCAGTATTAAATAATACATGATATTGTGATTAGGCAGCGCAGGAACCACTGGTGTGTGAACCACGAAAACAAAATCATTGCTCTTTATCAAACTCTATCCAGGTAATGGGCAAAGGGCAGTTACTTGTGAAAAAGTGGAGTAATGACTCGGACAGTTCCAAGGTTGCTCATTTTTCTACGATCTTAATTGTACAATACTTTCAACCACTTACTGTAAATATCAAAAGCTTCCTTTTTAGTTGTAAATGCTTTTTAAGTATTATTAAAAACTGTGAAATAAAATACTTGTCTCATTGCATAAGACATTTAGTTTTTGGTTAACTTTATGTACAATTTTTAATGATGGTTTCTGTTCTGGTGATCATGTAATGCTTTCATCCTCAATTTCACTAACATTAATTTCCGTCTAAAAGTTTAAGTTGCATATGTCCACAAGCTTATTTGCCATCATTGATTGCTATAACGGAATTCTGGAAAACATTAAACACTCATAAGCAATTATTAAGCAGTAGCTTCTTTATTGGGGTTTCATAAGCCAAAGAAATTATTTATAGTAGCAAGCTACTGCGGAGTATGCCGGTATGTTTACAGAGAGCTACAGCACGCGGCACGGCGTGTGACCTATACCTGCGAACTCCGACAGCGTAAGGCACGCGTCGTTGTTCCTGTCACTGCCAAATCCACACCCATTCTGTAGAATTTTTGTGCGGCTCTATTGGTGGTATAAAGTATGTAGGTATATGTGTAACATAGAAGCTGAGAAATCACTTCTATAAGTTCGTTCGGTGTCGTTTTGACGCACCCTGTATATCCTGATTTAGGTGACAAATGAAGCGAGTTAATGCCGACTTGTTTTTGTCAGGGTATATTGTCTACTAGTTTATATAATCATATTTTTTATCGATCCTGAGTATTAGAAATAATTTTACATGTGTTTTGAAATGTGTCTGTGAACAAGGTCAGTGGGCCTGTAGAATTTCAAAATTATTTTTCTTGCTTTCATTATTTTTGTTCTATATGATTACTTTTAAAACGATTCACGAGGTACAATGTTTGTTTAATTTCTACAGAAACGACAAATATTTTAAATTTAATTCGGCATTTAATGGACCAGTTTTGTGTAGCATTTAAATAATATATAAAGCAATGACAATTGGTACAAATGCTAATAATTGAATGCTATAAATTTCAGTGCTTTAAATTAGTTTATAAAATTTTTACAATGATACTCTTAAACTAAAAATGAAGAAAATGTTCTCATACACATTTGCAAAGAAATATTCAACTTGCTTTGAACATACAACAGCTTTCATATTTAACAAAAGTAGTAAATTAAGGAAAATGCTAGCTCTGAAAGATCGACTAAGGCTTACTTCTGTATTTCAGAGTGGGGTACAGTTAACCGTCAAAGGGTACAGTATTATCAGTACAAAATAGCATTTTTAAAATCAGGTTAAAATATAAATACTGTGACTACGCTTATGAAATAAACAGTGAATTTGGCAGGAAATTCCGGTCAATTAGACTGCAAAAAGAAATAAATTTACTCTATTCTCAAAGGAAGTTTAATATCCCCTTTTTAATTTTATGGAGAAAAGTAAATACGATTAAAGTATTTTCTTCTTAGCATTAAAATATCAGTTTGCTGTAAAAGGTTGATATATTTCATTAGAAGGGGAAACTTAGCTGCATAGGGAGGAAATTGAAACAGTTGTTAATATATATCACGTGCCAGATATATATTAAATTTATTAATTTAAGTTTCATAATAAAATGCGCAAGAGATGAGATTGTGAAATCCAGTGGGTCATGATATGATGCAATATGGATACCATATGATGTTACATGTTAGTATTGTTGGTTACAACAACGATATGATGAAATGGTTGACGTGGACCAGTGAAAAGAACTTTATTTGGTAGTTATAGCAACGAGAGCTAAAATCAATCATTGGAAACATGTGAGCTTCTTTTGCAACGATTTCAGAGTGAGTAGACGTGTATGGAAGTGCTGGATGTGTACAAAAGTCTGGTTGCAAACCAGAGAATTTGAACTGTAATTTAATTATGCATCAATGGAAGAGGATCATTGTTTCAAGTTGTGTAAATATATTGATTTAAAATATAAATCATATTGAATTTAGTTTTGAATTTATATTAAATAATAACTTTCCGTTCACATTAAGTTTCCACACTAAACTTTCCAATGTGTGTGTGTGTGTGTGTGTGTGTGTGTGTGTGTGTGTGTGTGTGTGTGTGTGTGTGTGTGTGTGTGTGTGTGTGTGTGTGTGTGTGTGTGTGTGTGTGTGTGTGTGTGTGTGTGTGTGTGTGTGTGTGTGTGTGTGTGTGTGTGTGTGTGTGTGTGTGTGTGTGTGTGTGTGTGTGTGTGTGTGTGTGTGTGTGTGTGTGTGTGTGTGTGTGTGTGTGTGTGTGTGTGTGTGTGTGTGTGTGTGTGTGTGTGTGTGTGTGTGTGTGTGTGTGTGTGTGTGTGTGTGTGTGTGTGTGTGTGTGTGTGTGTGTGTGTGTTAGTTAAACTGAACCAGGAACTTTTGGTGTTATAGATTAATTATTTAATTAAATATGTGTAATAATTGTATTTATTTGAGAACTGTAAAAGGGTATATTTTGGATATGTTTTCAAAACTGGAAATGTATATTTCTATGTAAAATGTTGTCTGGTGGATCTGGGCTGACATATGTAACAGATACCTTGTACTCGGGCGAGAGCCCAGAGAGAGCAGAAATCAGGACAATACATGGTATGTCAGCTATTGAGATGTACCGTTAAGACAGGTCAATACACTGCTAGATTTTCCTCGTGACGCCGTGTTTAATATATAAAGGGGTAGATGGACCATTCAGGCCCATCCCATTCCATTCCAGTCTGTTAATTTCATCTGGTGTCTTCACCTGCTTATTTTATTCTTTCATCATGCGCCGCGTCAATTTAAGTTCAATTATAACAGTTTTATTGTAGGCTGTGAGAGTGCAAATGTCTGTATGTGCTCAGGGTCAACATAAGTGTAAATAAACGATCCAATTAAAGTGTTCAGAAAGTATTGGATGTTCTGTTGTCTCGATCCTACCACCTGAGAAAGCAAAAGTCCTTGCAGGAGATGGAGTTTACAGCAGCCGGAGACAAGGGCAAAGCAGACAGCGGATCGGCGACGACGGAGACCGAGGAAGGAGTCCCAAATTCGAGTTCAAGTTCGGGCACAGCGTGAGGCGGTGAGCGAAGTTAAAACTCATCCCATCGTAAATAAGAGGTATCTGCTACGGCAACACATCGAGAAACAAGCGCTACAAATAGCTTCCTAACGAGGTGCTCAGAGATAATCCAGCATCCCATCTGCCATCTATAAGAGGTAGCTACAAATAACGCCTCAACGTGGTGAAGAATCACATCATCGCATTATCAGCACCGGAATGCTACATTCACCATTGCACCATCCTGTTTATAAGAGTAATTGATACAAAATGAAGAATGAATTAAAATACCATGGTTAAAACTTTATTTATAGATAATTTTTAAGTGTCTAGATGATCTTATTCTTAAAGTTACGCCATACACGTAGATTTACGTTGCAAGCTAAATGAAAGACCTGAAAGACAACTCGTCGCACCCCAAAGTGCTTCTAACTACCAAAATGGGCACTAAAGAGAAGGGAAGACCAGGATTCATCATTTATAAATCCGAAATTACTAATAATTGAGCAGATCACTTCATTAACAAGGAACCACAATAAAATAGAACAACTCTGTACATTCCAAGTTTTGTTTGCCATTACTTTAAAACAAGCATTATCATGTCATTTCTATTATGCAGCTCATGGCAGGAAACAAACACGTTCTACATGCCTGCAATTTATATTTTATTTTATATAAACTAATAAACCCCTATGTCATTCCATGTGTGACATGTAAAGAAAATGTAGGCGTAAAAATTGACAATTCACTCAGGCTTAACGCATTACAGCGATCACTTCAAATTTTCAAAAGCTAATGTTTTATCTGGATTGGTGCATAGGAGAAGGGTCCCTATCCGGTTTACCCGGACACTAATTAGTTCACAGGATTGACAATAGACAGCAGAAGCTGCGTAGTTTCGTTATATTCGGTGGTGAAGGGGCAACAAAAAACATGACAGCTTTGCCGTCAGTTGAGTTTTTGTGCTGAAAGGAGAAAGCAATTGCTGCTTTGTGCCGAACAACAAAGGAAAATTTTCTCGCGCTAAGTTTCTAACATAAATTACGAAGTTGAACATAATGATGGGGATCTGTAGATCCCATATCAATATTAGACAAAGTAGTCTAACTCAAGAATATAATCGTGACAAAGTTGCATTTTTTTGGAATGTATTTACAAAATGATGGACTCTGATGTCATTTAAGATATTTCAAATTAACTATAATGATAATGTGCCTACTTCTATACATTTACTACCCGTTTACTTCTATATATTTACTAGACAGTATTTGTGTTTGTCATATTTACAATACTTAAACTATACAAGTGTTCTTTGCCTGAATTAAGTCCTTCAATGTAGAGAAGGTGTGAGTAATACTCGTAGTTTAATTGTGACACTTATGAAGAGTCACTCGCGAGTAGCAGAGCCTGTGCGTTTTAAAACTGGAACAACAAAGCGGTCCCAAAAATTCTGTTTTAGTTTGATATACATAGATGCAGAGGACATGTGGTCCATATTTTCAGAAAGTCCCTTCAATAAATTACCCAGTTTATTGTATCATCTTAAGCAATGGGACTTCCTGATGACCGATAACTAGGCGGCTGTGCTAGCATGTGTATTTTTATAGTGGGAGATGGTTTCGCGGTTCGAATTAAGGCCGAATACACTGATCTTGTCTTTTTTAGTGGCTTATTCGGGTCGATAGTCGAATGCTACGGCGATTCCCTTCAATCACGAATTTTATACCTATCTTTTCCTGTCTCCTCCATTGATCTACGTCAGACTGGCTGGTACAACTAACAGGCATAGGTCCACTGATGCCAAGCTCGCGAGCTCAAATCCTGCCCACAGCGATGACTCCTACGAGACGAAATTATGGAAACTGGCAGTGTTGATGTTGCCCTGGTAGTTCACAGCGTTAACACACAAAATATTAAGCACTCCTTTTCTCTAATCTGTTTTAGGGTTTTACGACCAGGTGAAGTCGGTTGGTATGTTATGGCTCATCGGAGTTATTACTGTGGCTGGCGTTTATCTCGGTCACATTCAGGATCTTTTGAGGTTTTATTTGTGGACGATTTTTAACTGCTGTACCTCTCAGCGTATCTTTCTATACTGGACGTGAAATACCACTAATTTTATTTAGAAAGCTCTTTATTATGATTGAGATTATTTTACCTACAGGGATCTCTGGCTTTACTTACCTTCTGAAAGAAGCCATGATAAGCAGTTTCATGCCCGACAAAATAATCCATGGCCTTCCCACAACCTCGGGAAGCCTAGACTAGACACCCCTGGACCATGGAATCACCAGTATATTGGCGACTAAGACAGGTTTAGCTGGAATTATGATTTGTATCATATTTAGGGTCCCAGTCATTTTCCGGATATTCTCATATTTTGGGTCTCCATTTGCAAGGAGATACAAAGGATCCATAATCGTCTTCGTGCAGAACTACTCCAGTTATATATTTTTCGAAAACGTGACAACTTTCAAAGCTCTCTTTTGCCATTAGGTTGTAAGCATAAGTCAACAAAATGCAATCTTCAAAAACAGCGCGAGAGACATTGTAGCCAGGATTCTGGCTTTTCTGTTTCCTTCATTATTGCAAGCCCAAACCTCTAAGTACCGACGCCCTTGACAGAGTAATGGGGCAGTGGTGTCATTTCTTTGGAAGAAAGCACTATACTGGATGTCCCTCCATCTGATTATTACTGTGCCACAAACAAATTGTAATTAACAACCTCTAAAATACGAGTAAGTCATACTGGTATAGGAGGGTGATTAAAATGCTTGAAATGATCCTCAGATGAGTCCAGGGTCCTTAGAGCTTAAGAGTTGCCAGACATTTATCGTAGCATAAGGGGATACCACGGAAAGAAACCTTAGGTAGATAAACCACCGTGACCGAAGATTCCAATTATGAACCCTTGAATGCAAGGCATGTCTGCAGAGGCGAGCATATCATATCTTAAAAACACATTTTATCTAAAACAAGCAATGTACCTGTTTGAATTATACATCTATTTTTATAAAGAAATTTTGCGAGCTTCATTAAATTTAATTCAATTTTGCACTCCAACAGCAACACCCTAGATCAACATTGCTGATTTAATCAACTCGCATTTCACATTCAATTTTATTCCTCTGTAGAACAAGGCATATCAAATTAATTCCATGAACTGCTCACAGCGATTTCTATTCCATTATACTTAACTAATTAATGTTTGGAAGCAATTCTGAATTTACAGTTCACTCTTAATTTTTATGCACTCTCTGAGGCAACATTAATTAATGACATTAAGCACGAATTTCGTGATAAACTCTTGCCTTAAAACATGGTGCAAATACTGATACGATAATACCATTATACTCTTAATTGTTTAATTGTTTTTCTCTTGTAGGCGATATTATTACTACTTGCTACCTCCCCAGCTAATCAGTTTGTTTTACCCTCTCATTTTTTACTTTTGAAGAGGGAAAGAACCACAGCAGGTGGGCTATGGTTTCTAAAGGAGAAATTTAATTAAAGTATAATATAAAATATTTTTCTAGTTCTTTCCGAGAAATACTTGGCTTGGTTTCTAATAACATTTTCGTCAAGGGAGCTTTCAAATATCTTCATGGAATAACTTTGGTATCCACCTGCTTGTGGCAACACGTTTTAATTATGAACATAATGCTACTAGAGAATGACAACTTTTTAATGTTTCCACGTCCTGGACAGTTTAAAGCAGCGGATTTACTTAACAATGTTTCGCACACTGTTTAGCTACTAGGATAAGCATTATTATACATTTTAAATAACAGTTAAATATATTATGCTTAGTTAACAGAGATTAACTTAACGTTTGTAAGCGTGAGTGCACTGTGTACTATTTCTCCCTCAAATGTTTTTATAGTGAAGAGTTTTATCTCCTGCATATAAAGGATCTGCATACATTTAAACGTTGTACGTCAGTTTAACTTCGAGTCTAGTGAAAACCTTAGGGAGAGTAAATTGTGAAGGCTATCAAAAACATAATTATTCTTGTTATGTAGTCCTATAAACTGATTTTCCTTTTTATTATAATAGGAATAATTACTATTACATTATTATACTTTCAATACATTTTAAACGATACTGTATGTGTCATCTTGAGCTTTTAAATCTGTAACAAATTATGGAAAAAGATTCGGAATAGAGTGATAAGGTATATTCCAATTTTAATGGAAGTTTTGTTCTAAAAATTTAATCTATTAGTAGTGTTGCACTAGGTTTGTCGTTTTTCAAATGATATTCACAGTTATGCTTCTATGGTTCCTAAGTTAATTTTGAACAGGATAACAGTTGCTCCTTTTATCATGTATGTGAGAAGCACTTACTAATCACAGCAAAAAGATCTATTTTGTAATGTTTTTATCACAGTTAATAAAATTGTTTAGGTATTTATAGTATTACAGAAAGGCTATTATTTGCCATAATATTATTCACAAAATTCTAGATTGAAATAAATTTAAAAGGTTGATTATCTTATCTCCCATTGCTGATAATAGGAACCAAAATAAATATTTTAGTAACCAGAATTACTATTTTATAAGTCACTTAAAAACAATCTGGACAGTAAGTGGTGCTACAGCCCTAACGGGCCTAGAACTGATGGGCACAGGCCTAACTACTTTGAGATGTTGGTGTTTTTGGCCAAGACAGTTGCCTATCATAACTCCTCAATTTTCAGAGTACTGAGTCCCTATATCCAGTACCTAAAACTTACCCTTCTTTGGATCTATTCCTGGTGTACCCCGTGGCTGTGAACCAGAGCTCCAAGCTCCAGTACACTAGGCTACGACAGATTAGGAATTGAGTAACAGTCAACGATTTGCTATTCAATTAATATTTTAATATTTAGGATAGAATTAAATGACAGGTTCTATGGAAACTTTAAGAAGTCGCTTATAATGTATTACCACAAAAACATAATTTCTTAAAAAGTTACACATAAGATGTTCTGTTGGTTAGTGATCGATATAATCGTCCGGTTTTTGAATATCTGTTATCGTATCGGCTTCCTCTATTCGCCTTCTACCATCTGAAACGAGTTATGAGTGTGCTTTCGGAAAGGTTTATCTAAAAGAATATTAAGTAGACAGAAAAATAAAACTTTAACAAAATATAGTTTGTGGAAGCCATAAATCTGATATGCACTGTCACGAACTTTTTATAGACTTGTAGACATTATACTTACAAATGTTTATTAATCGAAATAAATATTTGCAGAGGTTATCCTACATCCAAATTTATTTTATATGTGGGAGAACATGGGAATGCAGTAGACTGTAAGCGATACTTGAATCTTGGAAAGTTAGTCGCTATGCCATGACTCAGAATTTCCGTTCCCTTCAAAGGGCCAAGACATAAAATATGAATAACGACTTCCCATTTGAGAAATGTATAAATATTGAAAACTTTTCAGACAAATAGCTTCCGAGAGAATTTACTGTACATGTGTATATACATTCTACGACTTATGTAGTCCTGTGTGTTTTAAAGACATCTACAGGTTTGTTTAGAGCTTCTGAAAAAATAGGAAGAAACATCCTAGAAAATTGAAGATACAAAGATAACTATTTCATTTGTCATAAAATATCTTAAACATGTACTTCAATCTAAAAACCACTGGGGAAATTTTTGACGAATGCTAAGCTCAGGTTTAGTAAGGATCCTACAAAACATATTAGCGAATAATGGCTTAGGGGATATTTGGAGAAATAGAGAAATAAATTATAAAGGTTTCTGGAAATGTTTTAGAAAAAGATTGGAAGATACAGAGATTAAAAATTGTTCAGCCAATTATCTGAGAAAAGGTCATTTGTGTTTTATGTTACAATAAAATATGGTTGAGATAGGAAGGGGATATAGATAACACCGGAAATGTGGAAGGGACGAGGATATCATAGCCAGGAGCAGGAATGTGGAGGCTGAAGGGGCCGCGAAATAGGTTCTTACAAGGTAAGGGGAAAAAGAAGATATGGAACGTATAGTTTTTTAATGCAAGGAAACGGATATTTGGAGGAAAAATTACATTTGGAAAATAACTAAGAGGTGAACTGATATATGCAGAATTATTGATAAAAATTTCAAGAATGTAGCGCAGTTCTTAGAACAAGTATAGAATAAATGGAAATGAGCAGTAGTGTGTAAATCTAATCAGAATTTTATAAATAATAAGATCAATAGAGGTAATGGTAGAAGTGGTACTGGTAATGACAGTGCTAAATCTTTTAAGGAAATCAGCACTGTCCGGTAATAGCAAACAAAGGAATTCCTGGACTGCTATATGCGGATGACTTAATGGTAGGATCTATAATGGTAGTAGGATTGCAGAAGGCAATAAATGAAATCCAGAAATTCTGTGAAGAGTGGGGAATAAAAATAAACATAAATAAGTCGAAAGTTATGGTCTTCAAGAAGGGAGTTAAACTAAAAAAAGATGAAAAGTGGGTACTAAATGGCAAAGGAGTAGAAGTGGTCAATAAATTTGAATACTTAGGAGTAAGGTTGAATAACAATGGAAAGTGGGCAGCACACAGGAGACAAAATTGAAGCAAAAGGAAGAGCGGCAATGAATGGAATAATAATATGCAAATATAAACTAGAAATGACAACCAAGTGGTTAGGAAGAATGTATGAAGCACTAGTTGAATCCAAAATCTTGTATGTACTGGAGATCGGGGGGGGGGGGGCCACAGAAGTAAACAAAACGGTAGACCAAAACTACAGAAGGTTTTGTAAAGAGCTACTAGGCTTACCAAGATCAGCACCTAGTGAAGTAGCTTTAGTAGAATTAGGAAAGACAAAAATAAATGGAATAATAATGGAAAAATAACATTTTGGTATAGGTGTTTGGCCAAAGAAGAAGGGGAAATTATGAAATTATGCATGAGACAGCAAAAACGATTAGAGAACTCAAACAGTTGCTGGGCAGAGATAGGAGGAATTATGGAAAAAATAGGAATGAGAGATATATGGAGATTAGAGGAAAGGAATACAAGCGATGTGGGTAAA
>CM060956.1:91830433-91892208 GCA_030765055.1 Mantis religiosa | reverse complement strand
AGAGAGACGGGTTAGCTTGGATGAGAACAGGAGCCATATTTCTAAGAGGAATAAGAGGTAGGTAAAAGGGAATTTGTGAATTGTGTTGGGGAAAAGAAAGCATAGAACACTATGTAACAGAATGCGAGGAGGTTGCAATGTAGAAAAAAAGGTTTGGGAAGAAAAATGGGGAAAGTTAGAGAAGACGATAGTAGCTATAAAATGTTAACGGGAAGGGAGGAAAAGAAGGTAAGAAGTATTGGTGTGTTCTTGCAGAAAGTAAAAGAAAAATGGGCCAGAAATGTAAAGAATATAAGAAAGGAAGATGAGGGGGAGGAATGGGGCTAATTAACTAACAAGGAGTTATGGAGTTTAAGAGCTACCTGGATGAGCAGAAGATAAGGGTGTCATGTTAGTCAAGGTAGCAACAAGGCAAAGACAAATAAATGTAGCCAAAAGTTGTAAAATGTAAAATTTAGGAATATGCACAGAAAAATCTAATCTAATGTTTGTAGTCAATAATGGACTGTTGATCAAATAATGAACTGGGTCAATTACAGGTGAGGAGTATAATAATGTAATGTATTAGCGCTTAATAAATTCATTAATTCATATTAGATATAGTACCGCCAATAGCGAAACCTGAAGTGGAATATTAATAATTTAGCACCTTGTGTTAATTTAATGGTACCCCTCGAGATTATGATTGCTGAGGATATGAAAAATAAGTTTAGGATTTGCTATATTTGTTTTTGTTTCAAATGCCATGGACACATTAGTCTAAATATTATATTTACAGAATGTTTATAACTGCCGTTTAAAAGTTTCAATGACTTATTTTCTACATTTTGTGGGTTACCATTCATTACCTTGCTCCAGGGAGTTGGATTGGGAAATGGAATTCGGGAAGGAAAGCTCCACGCCAGGTTTTGGTTAATGTTCCAATATTTTCCACTTGTCACCGAAAATTACAGAGTTCCCATTTCCGTAGCTTAACGACTTTGATTATTCGTATCAGTCAGGCCATTCACCATACCTAATTCGAAACACTGGAGTTTTGATTGCACTTTCCGATCATCCTAGTGCAAAGTACGCTTTAAAGAGGTAGATAGATGCAAATGGAGATAATGATAACTTTGTGGAAACCGTGTGTTGGGAAACTGCCAAGTGTTCTGCATGATTTCGACAGCTACAGTTCGGAACTCTCTCACTTGTGCTGGAAGAGGAAGCTTCCTGTTAATGTACGTACGTATGTATAAAGTCGCATCAGATTTGCAAGTCTCCGAAGACCTAACGAAGTAACGTGCATACGGAAGACTTGCAGAATAAGTTTAGGTGTTGACAAAATCCTTATTTCCTTGGCACACAACTCGGGAGTTTACACAGCAGCTAGGCGAAGCTTGTATTCACCATGATTAATGGATGGCAGCAAGCTAAAGCTGCGCAGGAAACGTGTTTATTTTTAGTTGTGTAAGTTCTATCTTTCCACACCACCACTAACGTCTTAGAAGGTGGATATCCCAAAATTGATGTTTAATAACCAACTTTATATAAACTAATCAGGGTGAATGATGCGTTAGATATTAGGCAGAAGATTACTTTACTATCTCAATATTGTATATTGTGCTACTTGTATTTTCTTTAATTTACGCCCTCCGACGTTAAGTCATACCGGACAATGAGAGAAATATAGGGATGAATCGATACCAGTTTTTCTCAATACTCGATACCGATACACAATTTTCGACGATACCTTATACTTCGATAGATAGTCATTTCGATTTATAGTTTTCATACAAAATAGAAGTTGGGAGAATTATATAATGCCAACGAAATTAATTATATCAAATAGTTAATGAGACAAAATTTGAAATCATAAGTGTACTTATTTTTAAACTCTACGTTAGACATTTAAAAGAAAACTAGTAGTTTGAAGTTTTTGTTCAAACATAGTAACATTTTCACTCCTCTAATGTCAGGTCTATTTCTTTTTCTGTCCTCTATGAGTCCTGCTGTGCTAAATTGTATTTCAGAGAAAACTGTTGCAAGTGGAATACACAAATGTAATTTATTGCATTATGTTATTGTGCAGGTACCACAGTCCTGGCAATTCCTCTGATTCTGCAATGTTCTACCTGCGGCAAGAATATTTTGTGATTTTAAAATAAAACAAAAATTGCAAAATCATCACCAAAGTATCGAAAAATTTCCAAGCCAATTTTATGAAGCATCCTTTGATGTCGATACCATGCAAATATTGTGAGTATCGAGGTATCGTAAGCATGGGGAACCCATCCCTAATGAAATGGATGAAATGATGGTAAAATGAGTCCAGGGACTATAGAGCTTAGAATTAGCAAATATTCATCTTGCAGTGCAAGGGAAAAACTCGAAAAAAAAACTTTATCCAGATAACTCTCCTGCCCAACATTGGAATTCGAAATCTCTTGGAAACTTCATATGTGGCAAAGCATGATTGGAAAATAAGGAAAAATTGAAAAACTGTCGTTGATACTACGCATTTAACCCCTCACCCAAAATAAAATAGTATCCCATGAACATAGCATAATCGAGATTCAAACTCGGACCTCTTGAATTCCCAGCTGAAGGTAAGCAGGTTCTTGTAAATATAAATTATTTACTTCGACAATGTACAGGCTTTTTCCAAAGGCACAAACACAGAACAGGTTGCACAATTTTACTTGACTTTCTCAAAGCAGAACATTTTTACAGAAACCATGAAGACAAATATACCACTTCTGGGAATTTTCTCGGAATGCTGAAGCGCCTTTTACGAAGTACAAAACGACTTTCTGTAAAGGCACTTCGCAGTTACAACTTTGTTACGGGCAGGCGTTTAGCTCCAGGTGTGCCAACCGTCCATCCAGTCCACTTTACATAATGGCCCATTCTACAGGTTAGTAACTACTCTTATGCAAATGTTGGCAGTTTCTCTCCCGGTGTTTGTTATCATCCCTCCCCCTTCGCTCCCACATCTTCAAACGCTTTGATTAAAATCTTAAACTCACAGCTGCTTTGAGCATAATTAACCTCGCCAGTGCCTCCTTCCCTGCAGCAAGGGTACTCGCACATCCAAAAATAATTCTCTATGGTAATTTACTATGCAGAGGGCATCAAGCATGAGGGTTTGTCACACACAATGTATGATCACTGAATGATATGTGCGAAATGGCTCCGCATTCGGGAGATCGCGAGTTTAACACCGTCCACCGACCACTGTAGCCTGGAAATCATACGCTACAATCGTGTGATTTAATAAGATCTACAGTAATGTGTACGAGTATCGTAGTATCTGCCTCTTACGGTATACCAATTATGCGAAAGTCATTCAGCATCAAATGCTATTACCATAAAATGCGACTTACACTAGCTGAGTCACCTGCGCCTATTTATTTTTCAATTTATGAAACTTGCTAACGACATATGTTATTTACGCCTTTCTTGAAAGCCTTCTAATGCATGATATGCAAAACAGTTTGTAGAGGAGGGAACAGAAAGCAATCGCAATGTACGAGGGCTGTTCAATAAAGAATGATCACAACTTTTTTTGACAACGTATCTTTACTTATCTCATAATTTTGATGGTCCTTCTCAAAATGGTTTCCCCTGAATGTGATGCACTTGTCCCAGGGTTTCTGCCAGTCTTCAAAGACATGTTGGAAACCAATTTTTGAGAGATCCTTCAAAATCGCCTCCGCAGTCTACACCACTTCTTCTGATGATGGATAATGCCTCCCACGAAGGCGTTTCTTCAAGTTAGGGAATAGGAAAAGTCACATGGGGTTAAATCCGGACTATAGGAAGGGTGAGGGATGCTCTTCACGTTGATTTTTGCAAAATATTCAGCAACAACATTGGCAATATGTGGCCGCGCATTGTCGTGGTGCAGCATCCAGCTTTCTTCACGGAAATATGGTCTTTTGCGCCTGATATGCAATGTTTTTAGAACCTCCCTGTAGTATTGTCCAGTTACTGATGTGTAAGCAGGTACAACATGCTGATAAACCATTCCATGAATATCAAAGAATCAGATGACCATAACTTTTCCAGCAGAAGCAACCACTTTTGCTTTCTGGGGGTTGTTGATGAAGGAGATTGCGACACTGAGCTTTGCTGTTTGCTCTCAAGGTCAAAATGATGTAGCCAAGTTTCATCAGCAGTGATTACGTTTGAAACAAACTCCAAATCTTCCTCTAACATCAAATTGAACTGCATGCAGACCTGCATGCGAATGTCCTTTTGTTTGGCAATCAACATTCTTGGAACCCATAGTGCACAAACACATCTGATGTGTAATGTTTCTGTCACCAACGTGTGGGTGGCACCCAATGAAATGTTCAGTATTTCAGAAAGTGATCTTAAGGTAATTCGTCGATCCTCTCTCACAATGACAGTTGCAGTGTTGATGTTTTCTTCCTGGATCCACCTTCCATTGAAATTGATTGTCTCCCCTCTTTAAACATTTACAGCACCTTCGAGCTGTGCTGTAGTGAAGAACAGACTCTTCATAGGCCTCCTGTAAAATTGTATAGGCCTCAACTGAAGATTTGTTTAGACGAAAGCCGAATTTCAAAGCCGCATATTGTTCCTTGCGTGTTACATCCATTGCAGCGCTAGGCGATGCTGAACATGTCTGAACTTACCTGGTTCTCACAGGCGGGAACCGGGAGTACCAACAATGAAACTACTATGGCGTGTTTGTTTCACACTAAGCTAACAGAATATAATAAGTTTAAATTTGAGTGCGAAAATTTTTGACCGTAAAAAATTATGATCATTCTTTGTTGAACAGCCCTCGTATTTTACACAACCAAGTCCTTTTAGTAACATTAAGGAGATTAATCCCCGTTTAGTGTTGGTTTGAATGCTCCCCACAAAAGAAATAAACTGACATGTAGGCAGCTCAACTGTGCGATGGAATAGAGTACTGAAGGTATCTCATACACTCGAGTTAAGCTGCGTAACCCAGTTTTTGCACGTAACCATTTCATTTTGGCCTGGACGCTCACAGTTTAAATGATAGGACACCGGCAAATGCATTGTCTCGACTGTATCGCTGATGTCATTGAAAGTCGCAAATTAGTACCGGTCGTTAAAAATGTCTGTCCATGGCATCAGGAAACGTGCATCTGCTGATCCGCTACTGGGCAAATGCGGGAAAGAACACAAGCAAAGGCCGCTAATTACTCCGCTGTATCATGGCCATTAGTTCCGAGAACCAAAAACACAGCGGGAGCACAGAAACCTGCCACGTCTCATCTCTCTACGTTTCAAAAAAGTTTTAAAGGGATGTGTCATCTACTCTCTTCAAATATCTTTTCACATTTTAGGTACCACCACACATTTTTAAATCAGGCTACAGGTATGCATCTACATTTAAAGCTACTGCTTATATTTTGTATTTCTATTGCATTTATTTCCAAACAGTCGTACAACAAAAATTCAACAATTTTATTTTCTTATATTACTTGAGTTACTATTTATTCCTTAGTCCGCCATACATACTAACTACGTGGTTTTGTATGCATGGTGAACCTTAATTCATATTACTTTTCTTTATTTTGCTATACCATTTTCCACTTGCTATTCGCATAAATTCCGTAGCATTTTTAAATCCCCTTCCTTTTGTAAGTTCATTTCCAAAAATTTAGAAGTTCTATATTAATATTCTTCCATGTTTTGGTAAAAACTGTTTTCTCCAAAGCTTTGTTTCTTCACATCCTACTATATAATGCAAATTTTTGTCGGCTCCTCCATATAAACGACATCTATCCAAGTTCACTCTCATCCTATCTCCTCTTAACACTAGAAGTACCGGCGAGTATGGTCTACCGAGAAGGACCAACTCGTCATTTTGACGGGTGCAGCTTTATTTGCACTTTCTAAAACAGTAAAAAGGAATTGAATGCACACCAGTTTATTTAATGTTATTTATACAGCTAACCAGTATATAATTTTACTTTTGTCTGAAGAATTACATGGTAAAAGGAACATTTTAAGCCTAAAATTAATCCAAATATATACGATAATTAAATGTGAAATGGACAACTTCCCTTAGCAAACACACGTGTTCCAACATAAAATTTTGAATACCACAGTATACAGTAGAAAAAAGAACACTTATAAACCAGATTTCGAACATTCAAAGTCACCTGCAGTATCGTAGCCCCTACCACACGTGTATTCGGCGTTGCCTACACATGGTCCACAAACATACTTACTGTACTTGTTACATAAATGCTTGCTCCCATTCTTCCCTCTGCATCTGCCAATTTGGTAAGTCTTCCAAATATTGCTCTGCTGAGCTACTGTGTTAGGAAGTGCATTATGTATCCTTGTGGTTTCTTATGCTGAAGGCAACTCTTCTGCTAAGCTGTACCTATATAAACTAATGCCTGAGTGAGTAATCTTAAAAATTGCATGACAACTACTCATATTTTATATAGCTTTTTATGATGTTTATTTATAGTAACCGTGTCAAGCTTTGAACTCAAAAGTAGCACATTTTTGTTCTTTTCCCTCTAATAGCATGCCAGAGTTATGTCACATGACATATTAAGTACAGTTGTGTGCAAAGGTGCTGTATTACATTGTGCTGATTGAGGGATTTCCCTTCTACATTTCTTTACTGTAGGAACCATGCTTGTACTTTAACGCTTTTACTTTTTCTGGAAGGCATTTGGTTGTGGAAAAATTGTCACATGTAGTATTTCTTCCTGAAAAAAAAAACAAAGGGCTGTATAAGACGCATTACAACATGCTCTGCAAGAGGAACACCTATGGTGCACTGATCGTCTTTGCCCAGGTGAGGAAAACTATTCACCAGATACTTTGAATTTGTATCAACTGCAAACAAAAACTTGATTCCAAATTTGCCCGGGTTATTGCTCATATATTGAATGAAAGAGCATCTAGCCTTACAAGGAAACAGTTGCTCATCCACAGTGATATTATCATTTGGAATGTAACACTGCAAGGAATTGGTAATAAAAGGATTCTAGAGTGGAGTAGCAGCTGCAAAGCGATCTGTACTTAGTCTTTGAGAACGCGTGTCCTTGTCATTAAATCGCATAAACCACTAATTTCAGATAATTTGTTTATGCTCAATGTTCCTGAAAAATGGTGGTGTTCAGGTATTCGATAATAACTTCAACGGAAAGGTTTTTGCTCCAACACCTCGTAAATATATAAGTGGTAGCACGAATAACGCCACTTGGACAACAAAGCTTTCTTACTTGCCGAGAAAGGGTCTGCAGAGTGCCATAAACCAATCAGGAAGGAAAACAACAGACGTGGACAGATCCAAAGGCTATTGTTCACACTTCCGTACCCGTCAAAATGGCGGCTGGAGTAAGAGTTGTTTGCACCAGTTTTTAGAAAGGTCCAAACGCTTAATTATTTGAGGGCGTGTTTTTCATAAGTATTTATTAAAAGTCGTAGAACATGGAAAGTGCAGAAAAAAGTATAAGGAAGTAATAAGTCTATTTTGTCCAAGTCCAACCTTCTCTTCCTAACCTATTTCTCACATCCATGTATTTATCTCTGCCCCAATTTATCCTTCAGTGGATTATGAAATAATAAACTTTTCTTACCACTAGGACTATGAAATAATTCTTGTTTCTCTGTATCTTCCACTCTATTCCTTACTTCTACCAAAAAACCTCTAATTCCTCCCTCTTTTCCAATATGTTACCCCTTACAATTTCCTGTAATATTCTTCTCATTCTTTGAAAGCATTTCATCCCAGCACAAGATTTCTGTTGCATTGCTCAACATTTTTCAGAATATTATGTTCCTCTAGTGATTTTATTCCATACAGTATTTCATCAACCTTTCTACCCCTTACTACACACTCTTCCCATCTCCAGCATTGCAGCAGCATTTTGTGACATTGTAGGTAAACCCAACACCCGTTTACAAAACGATCCATGTATTCTATCGACTGTATCTCATCTTTCGTAACCTCCACAAATCCCTGATCCATGCACCATTTATGTTTCAAAAACTGTTTTATACACTCTTTCAAAACAACTAATTTGCATTTCCAGTATTTTATGAAGGCACCAACTTAAGTCATTCATAGCTACTCTTCCCTTAGGTAAGAAACTAATTTTTACTGCTTATATGTACCATGTGAAATTCAGCGTTATAGTAAGAATTTATTAAAAATTATACTTCATTTATGGCTCATAAACAGAGGAAAATGCTATAGGTAATGTAACATTTTGGGTATGTGATAAGCTGAGTTAACAAGGGAATTATATCTGGAGGCTATGTAATATTATTTAAATAACATGTAACTTTCACATTACGCAATGTCTTTCATTACGCTTTTCCAATTGTTTCGACTACACATGGTGTTAAAGGCTTAATCATTCGCTATATCGAACTGCTACTAAAGCTATGTAAACATGCAGAGCAAAATCTAAGCCAACGTTCTTTCTATTCAGATGCATATAGACTTGACTGAAAGTTATTCTGATTTAGTGTTGAATAGCAGTAGAACTATTGAGCATTAATAATAAAAACATTGCTTTGGCTATTATCACATAGACTATTGTTTATATCTGGTTAGAATTAAATATAAATTTAAGAGAGATCGGTGATATTAGTCCCTACGTTTGGCTTTATACGGGGTTCTACGATTGCCTTAGCACCTCCACATATAGAAGGTCTTTTGTGCTTATGGCCCTGATAGGGCGTCTATCTGGAGAAATGGGTGAGCTGATAGGACAGTGAGGTTGCTTGGATACGAACAGAAACGACATCGCGCTTCCTAACAGCTACAGATTCATGTTCCCCGGTGACTTTCCGAGGGTCGGCTGAGAAGTCCCGGGCCTCACATACAGATGGTGCCACTGGGCCAGTTTGACGGAGAACATCATAAAGCTTAACTCTACACTAGCTTGTATTCACAGTTACAGGTCAAGAGCTTGTTTAGATTTTGAATGACAGCATTTTAGACAAGACAAGGAAAAGACAATTTCAGGAAAATGGAGGATTTGGAGAAACAAGCAGTGATTAAATACTTACATTTGAAAGGCTTAACGCCTAAAAAAATCAAGGAGGAAATGAAAAGTACATTGAAAGATTCTGCCCCTTCATACACAATGATTAAAATAGAACGTACGAGCACTAGTGATGAGCGTCGCTCTGGAGGCCCTGTGGAAATCACAACTCCAGAGATCATTAAAAAAAAAAAAAATAATAATATCGTTTAGTACTGGAAAACAGCAGATTAAATTTATTTGAGGTAGATGCTGTAAAAATATTAAAAGAACGTGCAGATAATATTTTAAGTGATGATTTGGGCTCTCACTAGGTCTGTGGAAGATAGGTGCCACGTTTCTTGACACCTGATCAAAAGTTGCAAAGAAAAACTGTACCTCTAAAGAATTTAGAGCTCTATCATAAAAATAGCAGTAACGGCTTATCACCATGGATGAAACTTAGATACATCGCCACACTTCAGAAATAAAGTCATATAGTAAAATCAGTCAAAAGAGAGGACTGCAACAGGAGAACCAACTGCAATAAATTCAAAGTCAATTTTATCAGTTAACAAGGTTATGGGTAGTGTTTTCTAGAATTCACAGGATATTATTTTTACTGATTGCTTGAAAAAGAGTAAAGGTATCACTTGTGACTACTATGCAAGCTTCCTGTAACGTTTGTGTGATGAGGTGAAAAGAAACAGACCTCATTTGACAAAGAAAAAAAATCTTGTTTTTTCGTGAAAATGCGCTGGCCCATAGTTCAGCCATTGC
The DNA here is from genome assembly GCA_030765055.1 of Mantis religiosa. Lineage (NCBI taxonomy): Eukaryota > Metazoa > Arthropoda > Insecta > Mantodea > Mantidae > Mantis > Mantis religiosa. The sequence goes on along the minus strand of CM060956.1, from coordinate 91,882,441 downwards.
AATGGGAAAATGTTCCAATTAAAGTTGTGCTTGCTTGAACATCCATCCTATTCGCCAGATCTAGCACCCAGTGACTACCACCTGTTCACAAACCTCAGCAAATTTGGAGTATGAAGATTTGACAGCAAAGAGGAGGTCACTGATGCGGCAAACAGCTATTTTGAGGGCCATAATAAATGGTACTACAGAAGTGGTTTAAGGTGGAACACCGATATGACAAATGTGTTAGCCTTCGTGGAGATTATGTTGATAAATAAAGAAATCTCTCTCCCTTACCCTCTCCTACTCCTTCTCCTCCTCCTTCTCTTTCTCTGTCTCTCTTTATCTTTATGTTTATCTTTATCATTGATATATTAAGGGGATGCTGGTTTTGTATGTATAATGATTAGTTTCTGGTTTATACCAACACTTATTTATTGTGTCAATTATATTTCATTTTGACTGGCAAATGAAGATGTTTCAGTCATGTTCCTAAACCGCTCTTGTTATTATAGGCATCTGTGTCTTCTAAAGCTACTATAAAATCGCGAATCTATTATAATACAACATTTGAGGTATAATGTTTTCTGTAACACAAGCCGTTTCTGAAATATTTGTTGGTTTGTTTATTTCTTCCAGGTAGCCGTTTACGTCGATGGCTTTGAAAACCTGTAATTACTGTGCCGTTTTACTTCTAATCAGCTCGCTGTTAACAAGAGTACAAGTATGACGTAAACTGATGAATGTTGTTTTCCATTATTCTGCACCTAGAATAGTAAATGATAGAGAATATTTTCAAATTTGAACACTAAAATTTTTCCTTCGTCACTCTCTCTTTCACTAATTTCTCGGAGGCGAGCTGTCCAACATTGTTAAATTTCTGTGATGCAAAGTTACAGAAGTGTCAATTGCCACTCGCAATGAGGTTGACTTCAGAGGCTATTTTATAAGGTTCAAGATGGAAAAATGAAACTATTTCAATCATATGATAAGTATATTAATGAACATTGTTACAACCATTATTGTGAAACTCTCCAGTTTAGGAAAATTTCCAATATAAAGGATACTTTGGAGCGGGAAAAGTACTTTTAATTATTGTCCTGAATTTGATTCGGATGATTTCGAAACTTGTATTTCAGTTGCTATGTATAAAAATTTTAGGTAGACCGCAATGTCTTATCTACCAGTATGTCGTGATAAGGAAAATTAAAATGAAATAAAGAGCGTATAAGATTTTAATGATACAATGCAGCTCTTGTACGATCATTGTCCATACATAACAACAAATATGTCAAAATGTAAAGGATTTGATATAGTTCATGCACATTGGTACAATAAAATATAAAACGCGCAGATAGCTTCAGTTACCAGCAGTGAATGCAGGAAACTCATCTTTCCATCACGACAACATGAACAGCGATAGAATCAGGAAACGCTATCGTTGAAGAATAATTTTTCGTCCAACATAGGCATCTAGGAGCGTAACAAAGCATTACAAAAGAATGGAATAAGTGAGAGAGAATTGCTGGTTAGAATGGACAATGCTGCTGTTCTTGTTAAACTTCTCTCACACCATCTGCCTGTTCCCACAGTAACAAACCCCATTCAAGAAGCTGGTTACCGATTGAAACATCCGGCAAGACAAAAGGCTATTGCGTGAAGCGGCCTATATTTCACAGCGTTCGATTGAATTACTCCGCGGAACAGCCGATCACCATTCATCATCCACCCTATTCCTCGTGGAACAAGGATGCAATCCCCAACTTCTGCTGCTGCATGAATAAAGCATTTCCCTCGCTTAGAAATGCACAATGCTTTGGAATTTGCGAGGCAATATATTATCCCTCACTTGACGATAAGCAGAAATATTTTACTTTTAAAAATATTCTAAGGAATACATATAGGTTTATAGATTGTTCGAGCACTGCCTAAATTTGCATTAAGGGGAGAACCAGTTAAGAACAATGCTTACGTAAGCCAGAAATAGGCAGATAAAGGAGAGTGAGTCATATAGCATTCCACTTTTTTGTTATCGGAAGCCTTTTGTTTTAGTGTGATGTTAAACACAATGTGTCTAAAATGATTTACCAGAATTAATCAATTAAAATAAAATAATTATAAACACATCTTAATAAACAAGGCTTCACGGGTGATCAGCCGTGTCAGCTTTATGAAGGCCGGGCTTTCGGCCATTGTAGACTCCATGGCCTTCTTCAGGATCTGAATGATCTTGATCCAGGATGTTCAGATCCTGAAGAAAGCCATGGAGTCTACAATGGCCGAAAGCCCGGCCTTTATAAAGCTGACACGGCTGACCATCCGCGAAGCCTTGATTAGTAACGATTGCCTGAAAAGCTTCAAGTCTTACATCTTAATAACCTTGTTATATTCAGTGGCGGCTCCTGGAATAAAAAAGCGGGTGTTCAGAAGACGTACACTTAAAATGCACACTAGCACTATTCGTTACTGCTGCCACCACTACTACTAATGAGTGCTAGCTCCAACGCCCCACAAAATTTTATACAATCTATTAGCCTAGAAAGAATGTATCTATTCCTATCACATTGCTTATTGTGTCACTTTACTGACAGTCTGTAAGCTGAGCATTAATATTCACACGACGAAACATGGCGAACTGAATACATGCATTTTTACGTCAGCGTGAATTCTTTATCTTTTCACTAAGATGTACCAAGTCGGCACATGCTATTTTTGTCCAATTACTCACTTCAGAGCTAGTCCTGCGCCTTAGCGTAGCAGGCTAAGGTAGCATGTCTTGGTCCCTGACCACGGAAAGCGGCCCGGGTTCGATCCCACCCATGGGGTGCGGATTTTCGACTTAGGACCGGTGCCCACTCAGCATCGTGAGGAAAGTAAGTAGCTTACGAGGTAAGCGACCCTCGTCACGGAAACCATCGTTCCGGCTGGGGGATGCCGAGATGCTGACCACATCTCACCGTATCAGTTGGATGATCGCCCACCTCTACCTTACGTAAGTCGGCGTGAGGCCCGCAGTCGGGTTGGTAAGCCTTGGTCCTGTTAGGGCTGTCGCACCAGTGGTTAACTTAACTCACTTCAGAGCTAAACAGAAGGCACGGAAAGCTAAGCGCATTTCTAATACTGCCACGGCATGGCCATTTACAGGTTGTGTATACATTGTTAAATTTGCGCCTGTAGTCCCGCTGCTGATTTTTGCAACACGCTTAACTGTCAAATTGGGCTTTGGACGTCCTAGTCGCTTTATTACATATTTTCTTCGCAAGTCACTTTATCTATTTTATTTTTTAAAATGGAATCCACCGAGTTCGTAGCTCCTCTTGAGAGAAGTCCGACAGTCACAAAGATTCCAAAAACCTCGCGATCGGTCGCTGCACACAACAAAGAGTAATTGTTTTGCGCTAAAGCATTAGTTGTACTGGATGTACTAAGAAACTCACAATTGTCTCATCTGCTGATTATCTACAAGTTTATCACAGTGTTTAAAACAAAATATCTGCTTAGCAACATAAAGCAACAAAGCAAAGGCTGGGAGCGCTAGAAGCTGTAAACCTTCTTTGTATTTGCAGATAGTTGCAGTTAAACTCTATAGATAGTAGCACTTTCTAGAAATGACCAAGAACTCTGGCGTTGCCATTGCGAATTAACGTGCACATGGAAACTGTGCTCTGATCTGGACGTACCCAACCAATGCCTGTCTGTAGCATTTGTCGTCTACGCATGCGCAGAGCTTTAAACATTACATGATGTGCTAGCAGAACAGAAGTGTGCTACTTACAAGGTTGCCGCATACTCATGCTATCGCCGTCTACTTACTACACATTAAGCAATGCGCGCGGTAAATACAAATGACTAATGAAAAGAGGAAAAGGGCTTCTACAAGACAAATATTGGGGGTTCACGTTCTGTTGTGCTCCTAAGCAGCAGCCGCCCCTGGTTATATTATTAAAAATACTCAAATTTAACTCACCAGTATCGATGACTTTAGGGTGCTTAACATCAAGAATACATACGTAATTATTATGAATATTTTTATGTTTATATATGTAAACAGAGAATTATTAGATCTGCAGAATAATGTTATAACTCGTGTTGGAAACAGCGACATACTGAAAGAGTATATATATTCCTGATGCAAACCACCCTAAATCATCGATCGATACTGGCGAGTTAAATTTTGTGTAATTTTTATGTAAGATAAAGTTATTAATTTGTTTTTATTATTATTTTATTTGCAATTAGTAAATTTTTGTAATACTAAATATTTTCCACGTTACTTCAAAATAAACATGTCACATTTACATTTCAAGTAATATTAACAAAATTATAATTGAACATATGCTGGATGTGTATTTGCTATCTGATGATTATTTTAATTAATAGAGTATTCAACAGAGAGGAATTGGCAAAATTAATTTTTTACATTTTTAACTTTGCTTTAGAATTACATTTGTTATCATTTTTTTTTCTTTCTGAAAGCTAACCTTACCATACGTAGCAAGCTGGCACTTTTGACCGCTGCCGACATATTAGAGGTTGGCATTTCAACAGCGAGCGGGCACCGTCGATCCAACACCGACTCCAATACTCAGACCATAATACAGATTACAAGATTACAGATTACTCCGTCGAAGCCCAGCGACTCTGGTTATGCAAAATAGGAAACTGTACACAAAGGACATAATATAACCCATATTAAGAAGCGTCAAGATAACTCCTGATCACTTTATACTTTCAACCAAAACGTGTAATAACATAAATAAAAGTAGCATGACCAATCCTAACCGTTTATTAAATAGTAGCACCAGTAATATATGCATTTTTCGCCTTATACTGTCAATCAAAATTTAACTTATAAGTTATGACAACTCGCAAGCATTTAACACTTTGCACAATCAAATCATAGAGGAAAACATGATTAAATGAAACAAAAATTAACTTATTCTTGATCACAATAGAAATGGTAAAATCAAGAACACATGCACAAGAAAAGAAAGAAAAGAAAATAAATCGAAAAAGCTAACCTGAAATATTTATTGGCTGCTAAGTTTAAGTTCCCTCCGTCTCTTCACATTTTTAACCAAGTTCATCAGTGGCTTTTCTCTCACTTTGACAAGTAAAGGCTCATCTGTATTATTTATTTTTGTGAGTATCCTAATCCAGCGGTGCTTATCCATCTTTTTTAAAACTCAATACATTAGTTTTTTATTGTTTAATATGCTCCTGCATATGAAATGTTTGCAGCACATATCAAAACATCTGGAGAACATTTAACCTGACTAGCACAGGCTAGCTCCTGCTGTTCTAAAGCTAACTTTATCCTACTGGACGGTATCATCCTCTGTAGCAACTAATACATTTTCTTTTATATTGTTTATATAGTAAACTTTTCTGGTAAGGAATACTGCTTATACTATAATATCTAAGAGAATACACCAGATTGTTCAGTTTACTCCAATTGACACTTTTGAAGGTGTCAGTTCCCTCACACTGCAAGATCCATCTAAAATTATCCACTGGTAGGCTCATAATATTGCAAAACACACTCACTTCTGGTTATGAAATACTTTGAAACTCACATTAAGTGAAGAAATATTAGTGAAGCTGGGTTCTTGAATGTTATTTAAAAGAACATAACTAATCATCTTTAATCATTTCTATGAATGGTTTATAATCTTTCCTCGCCACTTCGGTTTTTAAGGACTCAAAACTGCCAATAACATCTTGTGCACACCAATAATTATCTGCAAAAATAAATTATCTGCAAAATGTCTTGCATGTGTTCTTTAAGTTTTCGTCTTTTATGATTGAGATTTTCAGTGTGATAGGATGGCTGATTCTTAAAAATCGTTGCGCAGGCATCAGTTAATTTTGGTACTTTTCGAGGCTCACGAATTGTTTCACCATCATTTGTTGGAAAAATGGATTCCTTAACCACAAAGCTCTGTTTAAAATGATGAATACAAGCTACACTTTTGTCATTTACTTCAAAATCTTTACGATGCATGTTCCTGATCCACTTATTCCATAAAGATATTTCTTTAGGAAATTTAAATATTGTCGTATGGGGTACACTACCACAATTAGATTTGCCGCCGGGAACACAACAAGAATGGCCCATTTGTAGCGGTTATATTGGTGAAGGTAGCTTTATGCAACACGATGCGGCGACATATTTGAAGTAAGATTCGTTGTCGTGAGTTCCACGCCCCACAGGCGCGAAAGATTTCGCGTTTCCCTCGGTGTGACGGCGTGTTGAGAAGCCAAACCTTACGTCGATGTAGAAGCGATGAAATCTCCTGTCTGGAGGTCGTGAAGAAAATGGTCTGGAAGATTTCTGTCAAATCTTCCTTCCGGTAGCTGCTGCGAGCGATGAGATCTTAAACCTCTCTGTCGCGATAGCGATACAAAAGGGATTTTGCGTTTGGGCAGCTATGAAATAAAATTATGAACACCGTTTTACTTTACATGTATTTATTTCTCGACATCTTTTTCTTCACAAGCGACTCTTTCACTGCTATAGCACTTTACTAACGTTCAATTTTCTCCTTCGCTTTGCGAATGATGCAACGGTTTTCCACTTAAGTTATTTCTCGTCGCGTCGCGTTTTCAGCGTATATTTTAATCGTTTACTAAACGTTAATAAACGGTGAACTCCACTAACTTCCAGTAATTTCAAGAGCCTTTACCAAAAACACGTCTACTTGCTTCGAGAGTACAAGCAAGAAGAAGAAAGAAATGTAAGTATAAAATTATTGGTTCTTTTCTCTGTTTCGTTGCTAGGTTACCGAAATACTTAATTTTGATTGGTCCAACGTCACAATTGGCGTAGATTTAGTTTCCGGAATTTTCTGAATTTGGGATTTCAATAAACCTTAGCATTCATTGCATCATCTACATGGCCTGCTAGGTTATTGATTTACATTGAATTTCAGATGGCCATGTTTACTTTATATGTCCATATATGGAATTTTAAAATATATTTACAGACCAATATGCAATATCAGCTTTACATTTCAACAATATTTCACAATACTATATATTTACATAAACTTTATAACTTAATGTTATGTTAAAAACTCGCTATAAACTAACACGTTAGTCACTAATTGCCACTTTAATGTGAATTACATTAATTCTGCAAACACAATCAAAGTAAAGTATCACATGCTTCTCTTGGTGGATATAATCATAACAACATGTTGGGCCACGAGTGCCGTCATTTTTCTTACAATCGATTCTCGTATTATGGTCTGAGTAATTGGAGTTGGTGTTGGTCAGTTTAATTGACGCTGGCAGCAACAGGGTAAAGAGATATCATGTTTGTGGCTACAATCCAAACACCCTGTATCTGAAAGCCTTCTGAGCTCTAGCAGTAAAGAAATTAGTGTAGAAGGTGAAGATGTGGATAAGATTTGTTTGCGATACGCACCTTGTGGGAAACAGAGACGTTACACGAAAAGCCTCTGGATTCCAGACTGTGCACTCGAGCTAGGCACGGCCCGTTTAACATCAAAACAACATTAGATGTGCTTGCCTCGTCCCGAGTCGACGAGGATTCCACCTCGCACTAAGTGAAGCCTTTTGCTCAAGATGCCTCCTGGATTAAGTTTCAATTCCTACTTAAGGCCCTTTTAAGTCTTTGAAAGCCATCGTCACATCAAACAACAATTTGGGCGGAGACTGAGGATTAATTCATCCATGTCTGTGGATGATGAAAACGCGGCACGTTTCTACGCTTACATTAAGCCATTGAGAGCGGCACTACTGCCTGAATTTGTAAAACGGTCGTTGCAGAGTGAGAGAGGAATGGGATAGATTATCTCAAAATTATATGGCAGGGGAAGAAACTACCAGAATTATTGTGCATTCAGAACTAGGCTCTGCACGTCACGTTTTGGGATTTTTTTCTGTCCCCAGTTGGCAACTCTTTCTGAATAAGAAGCGGCATCCGCTCTCCGGAAGGCACTTAAAAATATAAAATAATTTAACACGATGGATGGCTATATTGAAAAGCATCATTATTTTTGTGATAAAAACATGACTTCCATTCAAAATGCTGGTACTGTTCCTTTGAAACAGAAGTGCTACACAAAGTTAGAATGTGTCACAAGTGCGTGATTTTCTATAGCCATTCAATGTAAAAAGTTTATATACGAGTATTTCAACATAGCTATTTATGATCCCAGTTTTTGAAGTGAAATTCTATTTTACAGTTAGTAATCCTAGTAAAGCAAAAAAACTTTTACCACGTGTACTATATTTTTGTTTCCCTCAACACTAATGTACACAGCATGATCAGATGTACGGGATGAGTAAAAAGTATAGGACAATGCTTGTAACTTTGTTATAGTTTTTTTGTTCCAATTATATCCTGCCTTTTATTACAATGGTTATATCGGCGGCCGTTCTCCTTTGGAACATAACTCGTGTTCGTTGGCTTTTCATCATTAGATCACGCAAACATTTGCGCTATCATTCATACTTCCAGACTCTGGGGAAGATGAATTATCTTAGTCGGAGAAAAATCCCCACCGCCGGAAATCGAAGCCGGGACCCCTAACTCTACCGACTGAGCTACCGGGCTAGCCCGTTATAGCTTTATGAAGTAATATGTTTTAGAAACGCTGTAATATATTAACATGTTTTCATATTACTATGGTTGTGAATACGGAGTGACTCTGTTTTTAATGACAACAGTTTTCTTTTTAATTTTTTGGACTTCAGGCCTCGGAACGTACAAGTAGATGTTTTTTTTTTTTTTTTTTTTTTTTTTTTTTTTTTTTTTTTTTTTAACTGTAAGTTAAATTTATTAGGACGCATTACAGCACATGGAATTCCTGGAAATTCAGGTGTTAGGTAATTTACCATTTAATTCCAGTTTAATTGAATTTTTTCCCCCAAAACTTTACTCATCGTAGAATGAGCAATCCTTTGTTCTGGATGCATTTCATTAAACAAGACTCAAACCTCTTCCTGGGTCCTCCTCCTATCACCATATCCGATTATCGTTAGTGTTTCAATTCCTTGTCTTTCTTTGAAGTAATGACGCGTTTTCCTTTGCTCTGTACACCTGCCGTAAGGTCCTAATAAATTTAAATTACGGTTTGAAGGGGTATTTGTTTGTACATTCTGAGACTTAAGGACTGGAAGAGTGCAGAAAAAATAAATGTTGCCATTTTAAAAAGAAACCTACCTTTTACAGATTTCGTTCAGTCGTTATACACTGTTTCCAACAATAGCTGGCTTACATGTTGCAGTAAATTATTCCCGAAACGTAATAAACATTGTCTAGTGGGACCTCAGGTAACTTAATGCAGAGTCACTGGATGACATATGTAGGAGGACTGTTCAATAAAGAATGATCATAAATTTTTACGGTCATAATCTTTCGCTCCAAAAATTCAATCTTATTAAATTCTGTTAGCTTAATGTGAAACAAACATGCCGTAGTAGCTTCATTGTTGGTACTCCTGCCTGTGAGAACCAGGTAAGTTCAGACATGTTCAGTATCACATACCGCTGCAATGGAGGTAACATGCAGTTAAAGTTGATGCTAGAGGAAGATCCGGAGATTCTTTCAAACGTAATCACTGCTGATGAAACTTGGCTACATCATTTTGATCCTGAGAGCAAACAGCAAAGCTCAGTGTGGAAATCTCATTCATTACCACCCCCCCCCCAAAAGCAAAATTGGTATTTGATGTTTATGGAATGGTTTATCAGCATGTTGTACCTTCACACACGTCAGTAACTGGACAATACGACAGAGATGTCCTGAAAACATAGAAAGTCCATATCAGGCACAAAATACCACAATTCCACGAAGCAGGCTGGATGTTGCACCACGATAATAATACGCGGTTACATATTGCCAATGTTGTTGCTGAATATCTTGCAAAAATCAACGCGAAGTGCATCCCTCACCCTGCCTATAGTCCGCATTTAGCCCCATGTGACTTTTTCCTATTTTCTAACTTGAAGAAACGCCTTCGTGGGAGGCATTATATATCATGAGAAGCAGTTGTGAAGGCTGCGGAGTCGTTTTTGAAGGATCTCTCAAAAAATGGTTTCCAGCATGTCTTTGAAGACTGGCAGAAACGCTGGGACAAGTATATCGCATTCAGGGGAGACTATTTTGAGAAGTACCATCAAAATTATGAGGATGAGTAAAGGTACGTTTTGAAAAATAATTATGATCAATCTTTATAGAACGGCCCTCGTAAATGCCTCTTATACATGGGCAAATCCTGCCTCAGCAAATTTTTATGTTTAACAGCAACTGGTTCGACCATTCTTAAGGAAAGATCATACGGACAGTGTTTCGAATATTTGAAAATTTTATCTTCCTAAGGAATAGATAAAGTATTGCATTCCAACCAAAAACTTTATAAAGAGATTTCCATAGGAGTCCGTGAGCAGCATTTTTAGAAAGGAGTACAATATCGATATCAAAGGGAAGGGCCTAGAAAATAACTGTAGACCTCTTCATTATTTAAAAACATAGAGGTTGGCGTGCATTTAAATGCAGTGTACTTTCTTGAAAATCGCATTCTTTCATTTACATGTACTCCTACAGTCCAATAAGCACAACTGTACGTGATGTCCTATGAATAACACTCGGAAGTAGTGAGAGAATCTTAAGAGTCACTCGGTCTGTCGCCAAACCCAATTTTGTTGTAGAGAAAAGCTTCTCTCTGGTGCAGAGTTAATATAGTCGTAGTTTTTATGTAGTGCAAAGGACTGAAATCAAAACTTGCTCCCTTAGAGGTTATTCAGAAATGTTTATGAATGAAAAGTGTTGCGCTCTTGAATTAAAATGAGTTTGAAATAAAATAATACTAGACTGGGGCACACAAGAAGTGAAATAAAAAGACTTCTCTGCAGAAATACGGACTCGCAGAGAAAAAGTAAAGCCTTCCTTTTTCTGTATTTCCTTTGTGTTATCGCTATCTCTTTTTTCGGTAGTGGAAAGGAGCCTAGTCCTGCAGGCAGGCTGATTGTGTGCCGCGCGGTGCACGACGGGTAATTAATGAGGCTCGGGGGGAATCACAGAAAACTGCCTCGCGCAAACGCAACAACCATCCCGAGAGTTGTATCCAGAAGAAAGGGAAAGAGAGAAATGAATTAGCTATTCCGTCGGCAGTTCCATACCCCGCTTTCCTTGTCCTTTTTCTTTCTTATTCATTATTCTTGTTAATTTTTCCTTCTTTCATCCCGTTCCTTGCGCCACAATTATACTTGAACACGCATCTAAAGTGTTTGATATCACAACCTTCGCAGTAATTATCAGTTTCCGTTTTGTTTTCCTCTTGTTCAGCTCTTGGAATTGTGTCACCATGTCTCTTATACGACGTTGTTGTGTACATGCAGCGACAAAACTCGGTTACAGCTGACCTCGTACTTCAGTCGATAGAGCACCTGCTTCCTGCGCAACGGTCCCCAGGTACGATTCTGGGATATAGGTGTCAATTTTTATTAGCCAATATTTCCTGTCTTCCCCAGCATCTGTAACATCATATAACTCAAAGACATCCAATGATAACTGCTCACTAATTAACAGTATGTTCCAAAGAGTATACTGCAATGTTTATATGGGCGGTCGAAGGCACAAACAGAAGCACTCAGCTGCAATAATGCACATGAGTTTTTTGAGTAAAATTCGTTATACTAAAATTAAAATTATTATTTATTAATGCTCAGGTATTTAGCAATAAAGTCATTCCTTCTTGCCTCCCAATAGTTTCAAGTCAAGTCTGGATAATTTTAAGTTGATCATAGATGTTGCAAATTCATTTCCTCTTCCTTGTTGTATAACAGCGAATGTGAAGAAGATAATCCAAATTTATTAGTATTTGTTGATACAATCATGTCTAGTGGTAAGTTTGAACATCTTAACAGCTGTTTTTCGAGGTAGATCAGGAATTAGTTTCAAGTTTTTAAAAATTTTTGTTCTTTGGAATTAAATACATTTGTAGTTAAATTAGTTTTATAATAACTGAATTTCTTCTTGATACGTGGTACTTTAGATTCCAGTGGTACTTTTGATTGCATCTTATTTTGAATTTTGGTTCCCATTTTTGCTGGTATATCTGCCTTTTCATTGTTATTCAGTGGATATATTATGGGCTATCAAAGCTATAACCGAAGCCCATATCTAAGGTAAACTAGAAATTAATAAGCAATATTAATAATACTTGCAATACCAGCCAGTTTCCCCCATAAAGAATTATTGCGTAGGGGGGAATATCTCTCTTCCCTACCACTGAACAGAGGGGCAAGTAGAGCTTCGAAAGCTACTGTTACAGCGTTCTCTATGGTACGAGGCAGTGAGGGACGAGGGGGAGAAAGGCAGGATTCAACACGCCAAGGCTTCGGAACCTTACATCGTTAGACTCATACGAGTTTGTCCGAAATGTACCGTACGGACACGACTGGCTTTGGAATTCCGCATAGCACGCGGAGTTAAGGGCAAGAAAGAGCAAGTTTTCTATTATTGTGTGATCGTTGTGGTCCTCAACAGCCGTATTAGTATTGTTTATTTCATACTGTACAGTGTACCAAGACAGTTGCTAGTGCTAATTCTTCGAAATGGGCGAAGAATGTGTAATTAAACAAGATAGAGAAACAGGAAGGCCTACTCCAGCTCTTCCGCACTTGCAGTGTGAACAGAAGGAAAAAAATAAGAACCCGTATAAAAGGTATTTTAACTGATTTTAACATTTCCTTCTACCACTGCAAGTTTTACAGCCTTGAAACGAATAACATATTATTTACGTGCAACACAAGGACAAATTTGTCTGAGCAACTTAGCTCTTCTATCGGTGGAAACAGACATTCTTGTTTCATTGAGAAAACATAACGAGGAACAGTTTCTTGATAGTGTAACAACGCTATTTACCCACAAAGAAAGACGGCTGGAATTCATGTATATATATAAAGAGGTATGTGCAATTGTTTGTTTTCTTATTAAATTGTTTTAACAGATTTTTTCAAGAGAAGTTTATTTAAATGCACTGTTTTTGAAGCTAACATTTAATTAACAATCCCTTATTTTCCGGATCTGGTAGGCCTAGTGACAGCCCCAGTTACAATACCAGCATACGCCACTGTTGATACTCAATCCACAGTGTACAGGAATCGACTGGAAGACTATCTTCTTACTTACATTTTGTATCTATTTACCCAAGCAATGAATTTCTCTTACCTTTTCTATTTTTGGATTCTGAGTTAAAGCTATTGCTTGAATTGCTGATCTAGAATATGTTAAAATGACGACGTATTTACACTTTTGTAGCCAAACAGAAATTTGTAATGTTTTTTTCCCAACACTTTTGTAAACGGAGAAAAACTGACCAGCACCACTTAAAATTAAATATTAATATCACTATAAGTAATAGTACTCTTACAACTAGGCTTGGAAAATAAAATTTATATATTTTTTATTATTTTTAGGAAAAATAATCCTTGCAATGAAAGACAGAATAAATAAAAACATGAAAAGTTTCATTTTTAGCCTTTTGTTAAGTATCAATTGAAATTTCACTTAAGATAAATTGTTGTATATTGGTACTCTTTCAAAAGTGATAGTATATCTGCATGCTATTGTGTAGAATTTAGTCATACATTTTGGAAGATATTGGCAAGCTTTAACCTATCCTATAGGGAAATGTTTGGTCTATATATGGGTACCAATTAAAGATGTGGGCATAGTTTATGCAATGGAGAGAGACATCTGGTAATATGTATTTTAAACGCTGCTGATAGTATTTGTCACTCCAAGAATTTTTTTATCTCCCTAATTTTCGGAATTTTACCTCCAAACTTTAACAACTATCCGATTTCCAGGTACACTCAAGAGCCAATCTACCAACTGGGTTAGGCTAACCTTGATTAGCAACTACACCAGCCTAACTGTCTTTACCTAAACTATCAAATTGCATCACATAATGGTTTACAGTGCCTATGTAACTATTAACTCGTGCTTTTAAAATTATGTATTTATCGTAATATACACAAATTATTGCAATTATTTAGCCATCTCCCTTTCATTCATTTATACGATTATGAACTGTATCACTCAGTGCTAACATTTTTGAGTGGGTTTGCTTCTGATTACAGACACAGAAACTAACAAGATTAATATCACTATGCTAATACCTGTATTCACTTCAGAGTTTGATGGTAACATCTATGGTCTATGTGGGGCCCATGTGCCAAAAATCGGGTGCGGTGTATAGCTGGAAGTACCCAAAAAATAAGTCCAGAATACATAAGAAGATATTGGCTTAATAACTCAGTATTGTTTGTGAGGGGTTGTTTACCCCTGCTGGGTAGACGTAAGGAGCGCCGTCGCTCCCAACTGGGAGAGAGCTAAGGGATGTCCAGCAGCTACTTGCAAGTGGTCGCCTGTGGCACTTTCCAGGTTTCAGTTTCGTAATTTGCGATTTTACTCCACAGCAGATTTTTGGTACACTGGTTTATATACAGCAGGCATTATGCTATTACATTTTCAAGTGCGTAGCACGTAGGCGCAATGAGAGTTGTCCTTGTAAGGGACGCTAAGGCAATAATTATAAAACTAAATTTGTACTAACAAAGTTGGTAGTTATAGGTAGCATGAAATATTACAAGGCAACGGTTGTTGCGTTATGTTTTGCTTGTCATTTGCCTTTAACTAACTCATCCTTTGGGCATGCGAATAATTTTGAAATGACGGAACTCTCAATGCCATTTGCCATTACAATTTTTATTTTCCGCATTAATTTTATTTTGTATTTATTTTACAGCAAGCCAAATTGCGATATACTTATCCGACAATACTTAACCATAATTGGTGAACTGCATGTTCCAAGATAGCATACACGATTTAAATAACGCTAACACTGAACGCTAAGAAGGTAAATAGGTGAATCACGCCCTGAATAAAGTGCAGGATGCAGCATGAGTGAACGAATTTTGATTGAACTCTGAATGAACCCACCACTTTTTTGTATTCATGCTTTGCTTCCCAATTTAGAGCTGTCTTAAGATTAACACACTGTTTACCCATGGAAATGGCTGGTAAATTGTCTCAAATCTGATTCTGCCTAAACAGTAGAAGTCTTAACCGGCACTTTCGTAATAGTGAGCTTAGGCTGATTACCTAGCCATCTACTAAAATGTTAATCTTTCCTCAATTCTTACACAAAAAGTAACCGAGGTTTTAAATAAAATTGTTACACATTTCTTATCAATAACTAACCTGCTGTTTGCAGAATCCTCTTTCCCAAGAAAATAAAAGTCAATTCCTTGGGTAAATAATATACCGAAGAGCAAGCAAATTGTTATCGTAAGGAGGACGGGTAATCAGACCAATGCCTCGAATGGAGGTGAAGAAAAATAAAATAAAATATAGTGATGAATGGAATTCTTCGTTTTATTTAGTGCCTGTTATTACCACTGTTTTCTGGTATTAGGTACATATCATTTACGTACATATTTACTGTGTTTAGGATTAAACATTCATTATTGGTGGAATGTACCTATACTCTATCAACTTTAAATGCTTAAATAAGCACTTGAAAAACTTCTAAATGCATGACAGTGTCTCAGATTCTGTCACAAGCATTACAGAGGTTGAAAATGGCAATAAAGTAGAAGGTAAAGTAATTTTCGGTGCAAAATAGTCGATAGGACTGGCTAATCATTCTATAGTGATATTTTACAATGAACATTACGAAGGGCATTCCCCAATATGTCTTGAGTTTGATTCAAATTAGAAGGAACAGTTCCTAATTTACAATTGTAGTTTATTTTAAACTCATCCTAACATTAAACAAGCACGAACAGGTGCAGAAGGATGATTTAGCAGTTGATGCCCATACCTCTGGTGGGGTACACCCCAGGAGTGAGGGATGAGGCGAAAGGATACGGAGGGTGGACCTACTATTAGAGCAGAGGGCAGGGTTCAGTAGCTCCAAATTTATACTCAGCTGGTAAAACCGGCTCTACTTTCCCTGCAGTTTCATGTATACCACTGGGAGAGGGCATCACCCGATAATCGTCCCCGCACCGGAGAAATGAAAGATAGAGAGAGCATCCATTTTCACTACATGCAGCATCTGCCGGCACTTATAACTCTGAAACAATCACGCAAATGAATGGTGAAGTGAAATGGTTGTACAGGAAATTTGGTGGTTGCAATAAGCTTCCCAGCATTCTCCTAGGATCCATAGAGAATCCCTAAACTACTAACTTAGAAAGGCCAGCCTTGGGGATTAAACCCTGGAACTCTCGTATGTGAGGTAATTGCTCTACCACATACACCACATCATTCGGCATTCTAATGTTAACTTCAATTGTACTCACAGAAATGGCTTCAAATTTAACCTAAATTGTTCAGTTATCATCTTGTGTAGTTTTATTTTCCTGCTGAATCGCACAAAAGTAGTTTAGTGGAAGACTCCACGTCTAACCTGGTCTTTGTTTTATCAGTTGTAATACTGGATAGCCATAAAGGACGGAAACAAAGGCAAACGAGGCAAATGGCTCTTCCCTAAGGCCGCCTGGGCTCGTATTTATCCCATTAGGTCCAAACTGCTGACCTCTTGACCTCCAAAACGATACATCACAAACTGTAGTGTCGGCGACCAAAGCCCTTGAGAAGCAGTTCAGGCTCAAACTTGCTAATAATGACTCCATTCTGAAAAGCCAGTAACATGTTAAACTCTCAAACCTTTTAACTGGCTTGAACCTGTACATTCCTAAAGCCTTTCATGTACATCTTACCAACACAAAATGACTGTTACGAAACTATTGTCTCTTGTAATGAAATTAACAATCTAAGGACTTTAGGGTAACTATATTTAAGACATGCGAAGTACGGTAATTCGAATACCTCTGGATAATATCTGTTTTGTTAAAGTGTATTTAAAATCTTAAATATCTATCAATATTCGATAAAGGGAAACTTTAAATAAAAATCTAGATCTTAAAATTTGAAATGTAAAATGTAAATGTAAAATTAAATTCCGGTCAAAATTTACTGTTTTTGGTGGCTGCATGGATGGTTTATGGAATTATAAGACCAGCAGAATATAATACCAAGTTTGTAGGGTGTGTGTGTGTGTGTGTGTGTGTGTGTGTGTGTGTGTGTGTGTGTGTGTGTGTGTGCGTGTGTGCGTGCGTGCGTGTGTGTGTTAGTTTACAATAAAACATGGTATTTAAGTGCAGCATCACGAAGTTTTTCAAATGGAACTTTTTTTTTTAATTGGTTTAACCTTCCGTTGGGCGCGTCCACTTTCGTGACGATGTAACTCGCGATGTATCTGCTGGATACATAAGACGTTAATTGTGTTTTTGTATCTGTTTTCAATACTATTTCTATTACTATTTCTATTTCTTTCATATCATAATATTATTATTATTATTACTATTACTATTATTACTATTACTATTATTACTATTACTATTATTACTATTACTATTATTACTATTACTATTACTATTACTATTACTATTACTATTACTATTATTATTATTATTACTATTATTATTATTATTATTATTATTATTATTATTATTATTATTATTATTATTATTATTATTATTATTATTATTATTATTATTATTATTATTATTATTATTATTATTATTATTATTATTATTATTATTATTATTATTATTATTATTATTATTATTATTTTTATTAGCATCATCATTACCATCATCATCAATATCTTCATCGTTATCACCTTGTGTCTTTCGTACTCAACAAAATACTAATTTTCATCATTTTTTAGCACTTATCACTTTGCTCTTCATCAACATCATGATTTGTTTCGGTGTCCACAGATTATGTTTCACTTATGTCTTCAGTTTCTACAAAATTATCCTCAATCTGCAGCGCATCACCGTGGAAAATAAGGCCTTCCTATAAATCCTCAGGTTTTTCCAAATTATATACTTGACTCATTTTCAAAACTATGACTCACAGTAATAAAGAAAGGCATTCTTATTTATCAGCGCAACGACCTATATCAGCTTTCTCTAGCAATGACGTGTTTGGATCAGATAGCGGTGACAATTCGTAACGTGAGTTGGCGCGATGTATCTGACAGATCATACAGATACGTTTGCCTCGTTTGCAAATTTAGCATTAGGGGAAATAGTTGAAACTTACAGGAAACAATATAAAATGTATGATGGAAGATGTCCTGGCTCGGCAAGCCCTTACGTCTATTTGTTTCTATAATAGTGAAACAAACCTAGGCCATGTATCTCACAGTTACATGCGCGACTAACGATTTAGATTAAAATGCAATTAGATATTTTCATAGCCGTTGAGACATATATCTTTCGTTTTATGGGAATATCCTCAGAAATCCTCTTCAATCTTGATGACTTTCACATACATAGCTGGAAACCCTTAGGGATACAAAGTCGCAGTACAAAAATATTTAATCCTCGTTAAAACAAAATTTATGTCAAGTATCCTAGTATATATTTGAGGTTTGGACTACTGTAAAGATATTTCTGGTTATGGTCGAAATTTGCAATAATGTTACTTTTGTCGCATGGAAAGTCGTTATTTAATTTTTCCATCTCTCGTACGTGCAAAGAGAACGGAATTTCAAAGCTATCATATAGTGAGTAGCAATGCTGTTGAAGCCTAATATACACCCATATTCCCATGTACCTACAAGAAAATTTGCATGTTTAGTGCATCGACGTCAGAGAAGACAAACCAAACCATGTGAGTTGTGGAAAGATAGAAATAGACTGTAAAATTCAGTGCCAAAACCGGGATCTGAAACTCGGAACTCCCGGTCTCCAACCGGTTGCTCTTAATCATTGAGATACCATGACAAAGTGCCAGAAAGACAATAAATTCTCCAAATAACTAGTGTGAGCTTTAAAGCCCAGCAGTTGAAGTAATTACACGTTGTAAGTGGCCATTAAGGTAATTGTCTCATGCGTATACGAGATCCCCTAGTGGTTTACAGGGAAAAATGTGAGTCATTTGCAGGACTTAATGTTGTGCTGGTAGTTCTATGTTTAATAGCAACTGAACGGAGAGCCGGATATCCGTGGTTCAAATGCCGAATATGGAATTGAATTTTTCAGTCTTACTCTACTCTCTACTCTTGCCCAACACATCACTAGTGAAAGAACAATTAATTTCCACGCGAGTTTTGACCGCAGCACTCCTTCATGGCATTTTCGCTCGCTAAATGGTCCCTTGAGAAAGTAGTGCTGCTAAGGTTTGAAAATTCACTTCATTAAAGAATAAACTATCGAGTAACCAGCATAGTTCAATTAAAAAACTATACTAAGTAAATTTGTAACTAATTCATAAGGCTCAATTGTGTGCTGGGAGCTGGGACAAAAAGTAAAACAAAAGAACAATAGATATGCATCAGCATGGTGGAACGAGCGAGTGTGTTTATACACAAGTGCGGAAATGCTGTAAACATAATATTGAACGTGTTTAACAATTTCTGCGAGAAATGAAACCGATGAAATATGAGATTGACATCCAGAGTTTTTCGATGTGTCAGTTGCAAGTATTGGGGTTATAACCTCCTGGCAAGAAGATACCAACTTCGAGCTCAGATTAAAGAAGTGCAGATGACGTAGGTAACTCTTAATTAACGTGACTAGTGTGCTGCATGTTATTTATATTTATTTTGAATAAATATTTTATTTTAACGGTAAAATGAATTATTATAAGTAGCAAAGTGTGTTGTGTCATTGCGAACAACGTGGCCGCGGAGTGATACAATCTGATGATTTGATTGTGTCGTTTACTTTGTTCATCTGGTAAAAAAGAGCTACGAAGTGCGTTCAAGTTACAACACCTATTTTTTCTCATAACTGGGACCAAATAGGAACTTCTGTTTTTTTTTAAATACACGTGGACTCTTTGGGAATGCGTGACAGAGATGACAGCACTGTACATTTTATAGAACTCAGTGGCAGCGACGAGAGTTGGGAGTGTTTTTTATCCTTAAAATGGTGACGTTTTCATTGCAAAACCAGCGTGTAATCATTCATTTTATCCATTTCGTGGTGTGACACTTACTGAAATTCATCGCCACTTGAGTGAGGCTTGTGGAGATGGTACCATGAATGTGCGTTGCTGGGTGCGACAGTTCAATGAAGTCAGAACTTCGTGTGACAACAAACCAAGACAGTTGCATATATCGCCTCCAAAATTGGCATTTCCGTGGGATCTGTGCACACAATCCTGCATGAAGATCTGAAAATGCTCAATAGGTAATTCTCCGAAAGAACGTTCTCCATACGTTGGATTATGTGGTTAGACCAGCTGGTGACAGGCCGTGACTGTCTAGGTTTGCTGTCACACGATGTTCTGCCTTCATTGAACTGTCGCATCTAGGAACACACATTAGACACATCCATGCTACCATCACCACATGCGTCACTCAACTGGTGATTAATATGAATAGGTATTACACCACGAAAATGGAGAAAACAAATGATTACACCCTGTTTTTGCAATGACAACGTCACCATTTTGAAGATAAAAAACACTCCCAACTGTCGTCGCTGCCACTGAGTTCTATAAACTGTACAGTGCTGTCATCTCTGTCACGCATTTCCAAAGAGTCCACGTGTATTTAAAAACAAATCAGAAGTTCCTATCTGGTCCCAGTCCTGAAAAGCGTGTCTGTCTCACGTTCAAGAGGTCCCGAGTTCGAATTTCGTTCAGGGTGAGTTACTTGGATAAGGTGTTTCCCGGGGTTTTCCCTTGTCCTTGAAGGCGAATGTCGGGTAACTCTAAGATCCATGGATCCCGGGCTCATTTGAGCATCATTTCACCCATTCCATTCATCGTCCGATATGACTTAACGTTGGAGGACGTAAATAAATATGAGTCCTGAAAAACAAATAGGAGCTATTATAACTTGACTCACCTCGTAGTAATATAATACTTATCCCATTAATATGAAGTTGAGGCGGTCCGGCCCATAGCGAACCACGTCGAGCTCAACGCCTTGTGCTCAACGCCTTGTGCTCAACGCTTCACAATTAAGGATTGGTGGCGTGCGGAGGTTAAGGAGAGGGAGATTGTAATTGCTTCGAGGTGACTTGTAGCTTCCGCCTAAGAACTCTCATCAGTACTTCAGGGAATGGGTGCGTCCTGACTGGTTGTGGGTTCTGCTAGGCAGAAGTTTATTGTTGTCCTTAGACTCCTTTGCTCGCCACCGTTAACTCCTCGTGCGTGTGGTTGCTGAGTTTAGCGTCACTGTATCCCACGTCAATATTGTGATGTGAAACGCAGAGGCAGTAGCGCTGCGTAGTCGAACTATATATATTTATCGTGTTCTTACTAGAAAAACCTACTTTCCGTCATCACTTTGAATTACCCCAACTCTAGCTATGTTTCTGAAGTTTGCAAAATCACATGAACAAATATTAATTTTTCATTGGCTGGTATCTATACCCACTTACTATGAGTGTTCAGAATTTCCGATTTCGGACCTAATATCAAGAGTCGCTTTCTATAGCGGTCCGCATGCAGAAATGTATGTGGAAGCATGCGTTCTGTGCGTCGGTCAAAATCTTAAAGCCTGTTGTCAGAAGCACGTATGGGATTTTAACAATGGGTTAGTTTGCGACTAGATGGCACCAAGTAAAACAGACAATAGAGCAGGGTTGTTTGTTTACAGGGATTGCAAAGGGAGTTTACTGAGCTTCACAAGTTGGCCTTGTCACTGTGCCCGTCTTTCGAATATATGCTCAAGTTATATGTATATATTCTCTGGTATATGTCATTTATTTACATTTATTTGTTTATTTATGTTAATGTCTTTTTGATATCAAGTTATATTCGTCTCAGTGTTCCTAGCTGACAAGGTCTGCGTCAAAGTATATAGAGGGATAACCGTTTGTAAGAACAGTATGTAAAAGAGCAGAGGCAATCAGTCATGTAAGTGCAATAGTATCAGAGCTTTAAGGTATTTAAAAATTGAAATCATTAACAAAAGTTATACTTGTTTCAGCTAGGGAATCAGTATTCTTCTTTATATCCTGTGATGGATTATAAGGAGAATAGACTGTCAAAATTCGTCACATAGTGACCAACTCTTAATATTTGACTACCGTATAAGCCTGTTGTATTATATTCCGCACAAGCAAATATGGAATGAAACCATTAATAAAAATGATCATCCGCCACACATAATTATGCGATACATTTGTTACTGAAAATTAGGCGTTTCACTGTTAGAATAATCTCTGCAAAGAGTCAAATTACTTCTACCAGAGTCAATATAATAGATCAAGCAGAAGAATAAAGTTACAATTTTCGAGACAAAAACACATTATTCTAATACAGTGTCAAAGACATTATAATCTTCGACTATCGATTACCTCGTAGATGGCTTAGGCAGACCTTCAACGTTTCTTTAGTTACCTGAAAAACAAGAAACAAACATACATCTACAATGTAGAGAAATATATTTTATTGTTATGGTTGCACAACATAAATAATATTAACCGTAGAATTGTTAAAATAGGTTAGCAATTCGAGCTACTTCTCGAATATCTTCAGTTATAAAACCTGTATCACTCATTTTGATATGCAGTTTACGATTTGTTATTTTTATCACCATAGTTACGTTTCTTCGCTGATCAAAGCCTCCAATATTATCATACACCTAGCAAAAGCATCGATTCTAAATCTTTTGTAAAAGAGTTTTTAATACTTTTGTAATTCATAATTCAAATAGATTTTTTCTTGGCTAACGGATAAAAGGTTTGATGTTTGTCACGTTCTTGAAATTTAACGTCTCTGGGTTAACTTTTTTCCCTCGTTAATAAACATTAACTTACCTCGCAAGTCCCTTAAATAACTATTATCTAATTTAAGATGTGAAATATAATTTACATTTGAGTTTTACATATTACAATTTGCAGTGTTTGGGCGCCAATTTTAATATAATTTTATATTCTGTTTTACAATTTGCTGTCTTGGGACGCTAATTTCTAGTAAGTCATTTTATTATCCTTTTAATAATTTTCTCTGCATTGAGTTGTGTTCTACCGTGACCACTCTAATATACAACAGTTCGATAATGAACTTTAATTTCTCTTCCTTAGCTACACTAGAGTCGGCGAACACAACATATTAATTTCAGGCACGTAGTGCTTCATCGACGATTGTTTTTCGTAAATCAATGAAATCATAACACTCAGTTTATTGTAAGATTAATATTAAACTTCACAAACATAAATAATAAATTAAAAAAGTACAACTTCACACAAATTCGTCGAAAACAGGTCTTCCTGGTTCATATAGAAAATCTCGTAGTAGCAACTTCAGGATGTTTATTCCGTCACTATAGTAACCACTCAATGATTAGTTACCTATCAACTTTACGTCTCTACTACACAAGCATTTTAATATACATTTTTCAATTCTCAACAAACATTTCAAAATTTGCAAACTACTTTTGTTTGGGATTACCATATATAAACGACTTCACACGACAGAAGAATAGGAGTTTTTACAATAATTTGTACTAATGAGTAGAGGCCAAACGAAAGCATACCTAACTTTAAACAGATTATTGCTAAGCTTAAAACATCAAAATATATTTAAGATTATTCAACATGTGCAAGTACTTTACAGCAAGCTATTACACTGTACAACTATATATACACCGTGGCGTAGTGGACCAGAATGTGTGCTTTGGTTCCCTGCGTCCGGAATGCGCCTGGGATCAATCCCACCATAAGGACCCAAAGCACAGAAACATAGTTTTGAGAAAAAATAGATGTTTGTTAAAATAAAATTTCTGTTACAAAGTACTACTTGCGAATGTGATATAAAGAGTAAATTAGGTTGGCAACACTACATAAAAATTGAATAGCGCAGAGAAAACAAAGTGATACTTCACGCTTCGGGCCCTTACATAACTGAATATCAGCAAAAGTGGCGAAACAGCTTCTTATGTATGTTTCATTATATCAAAGAGGGCCTAAAGCGTAACTACAGCTGGTTGACCACAAGGTTGGCAAATGTTAGGAGCATGCATACATGCTAAAATCTCAAAATCGACGATGTTGTGCTTTATGCGCTTATGGTTCAAAGCGCCTCATGTACAAGGAGCTAGAATGGAATACAAAATACCTAAACCACATAGAAAACTACAAGTTATAGGAATGTCACGGCTTAGGTCACCAAGGCAAAACAAGAAATATACTTAGGTTACGTTAAAGGTTGTGGGGAAGGACTTTAAAGGATAGTTAAAGATTAAAGGAGATGCTAGATCTAGATCTAGATAAGGAAAATGACTCTACCAGGGCTACATCTATCGGACACACCTTAGTATACTTCTCTGCTACACTGCGCTGATTAGTAGAGTTTCAGCAAAAACCACTTGGAAGTCTGGTGTGTTAACAAGAAGGCAGAGGAGCTTCACAGGCCACTCGGTTACGTAACATTCCTGATTCAAATTAAATTTTAATTAGAGCATTTGGGCTGTAACTGACAGTTAATTATTTTGAGATCTGTTCATGAAGTTTCGAGCAAGGTTTCAAAGCGTGCTAATCGCTAGTTCAAATTACATTCCTGGCCTACTTGAGATAGTTTGAATTTAGCAAAGTAGTTATGCTTTAGCAAGTAGTGTAACGTGGAGGAGTTTTAGGTAAATGAAAATTAGATAGGATGGCCTTTGCTTGAGGAGCTCTTAATGAGGATATCCAAACGTAGGTTAACTACGTAATAGGTAAAGTGAAACTTTTAATGATAATCGATTAAGTGCAAACTTTTAATTTAAATTTTTATATTGAGGCATTAATCCTTAAAGAATTAATCCTTTAAATACCTTACTCCAGCATATGGGTGATTTTTGTAATTAATTAAAGCCAACTGAAAAATTCAATGCCACGGTCGGGATTTGAACCACGGATCTCCTGGTTTCCGTCCAGTGGCTCTAATCTCTTGCGCTACCATGGCCAACGTGCCGTCCTGACATTAAATTCTCCAATTGACTCATTATATTTTCCCGGTAGACCACTTAAGAGTTCTCATATTCGAGATAAACGTATGTGGCGACTTACCATTGTAAATACTTAAATACCAGGATTTTTATCGCTGAATATTTTAATGTAAATTTTTATATTGAGGAATTAATCCCTAAAGAATTAATCCCTTTAAATACATTACTCCGATATATGAGCGATTTTTTTTAATTAATTAGAGCCAACTGAAAAATTTGAACCAGTACGGCAGTACGGCACCAGGATTTGTTAGGACGGCACTTTGGCCATGGTAGCTCAAAGGGTAAGAGCGACTGGACAGAAAACAGGAGATCCGTGGTTCAAATCCCGGCCGTGGCACTGAATTTTTCAGTTGGCTCTAATTAATTTTAAAAAATCACCCATATACCGGAGTAATGTTTTTAAAAGGATTAATTCTTTAAGGATTAATTCCCCAATATAAAAATTTAGATTAAAAATAGTCAGCGATAAAAACCTGGTATTTAAGTACTTACAATGGTAAGTCGCTTCATATGTTTATCTCGAATATGAGAACTCTAAGTGGTCTACCAGGAAAATATAATGAGTCAATTGGAGAATTTAATGTCAGGATGGCACGTTGGCCATGGTAGCTCAAGGAGTTAGAGCGACTGGACGGGAACCAGGAGATCCGTGGTTCAAATCCCGGCCGTGGCATTGAATTTTTCAGTTGACTCTAATTAATGAAAAAAAAAACATTAATTGTTAAGGTTCCGATAGAGGTGCAAAAAGTTAGGTTTATACAGTATACTCAAACGAACACTGTTAAGCCAAACAAGCAAAGGTACGATTCTGAAGTGTTAAGTATAGATTTAGAAAAATGGTCAAATGCAAGAAACTGCAGTCAAAATTCTTAAAAACGGTGGTGGGTTATAATACGAGGGCTATCCAGAAAGTAGATTACGTTTTGGTATAAAAAGTAAACAAAGTATAGGAAACACATTTTATTATATACAGATGAAAGCCACACTCAAATACTACTTTTCGACATAGTCACCATTCAAATTAAGGCATTTATCGTAGCGATGTACGAGCTTGGAAATTCCTTCGTCGAAAAATTCGGCCGCCTGCGCCTTCAACCACTTCGTTACCTCTTCTTGCAGCTGTGCGTCGTCATCAAAACGCTGCATAGCCAGCCACTTCTTCATTGCTGGGAATAGGTGGAAGTCGCTCGGTGCCAGGTCGGGACTGTACGGCGGATGAGGAAACAACTCCCACTTAAAAGATTCAAGAACTTCACGAGTGACATTTGCCGTGTGGGGCCGGGCGTTGTCGTGAATCAACAAGATCTTAGAGCTCAACATTCCTCTGCGCTTGTTTTGAATGGCTCTTCTGAGTTTTTGGAGAGTTTGGCAATACCTTTGAGAGTTTATTGTAATGCCTCTTTCCAGGAAGTCCACCAAAATCACACCTTTTCTGTCCCAAAAAACAGTCGCCATCATCTTCCTTGCCGACATTGTTTGCATGCATTTCTTGGGTTTTTGGGGAGCACTTGTGTGCCCCCACTGCATTGATTGCAATTTCGTTTCACAGTTCACGTGTTTCACCCATGTTTCGTCACCAGTAACGATGCGATCGAGTAAAGAGTCACCATCCTTATGGTAAAGGTCCAAAAAGTTCAACGCTGCAGCCATTCGCTGATTTTCGTGGTCCTCTGTCAAGATTTTTGGAATCCATCTTGCACAAAAATTGTGGTAACCAAGCTTTTCGCTGATGATTTCGTGCAACAAACTTCGCGAAATTTGTGGAAAACTCAAAGAAAGTTCCGTTATTGTGAACCTTCGATTTTCACGGACTTTAGCATCGTTCGGCCATTTTTAAATCTGATGACCCACTGACGCACTCCACCTTCAGTGATAATGTTGTCCCCATACACTTCACAAAGCTGCCGATAGATTTCTATCGGTTTACAGCTTTTTGCAGTCAGAAACCTTATTACTGCACGCACCTCGCAGCTCGCGGGATTTTCAATTAACGCAGACATTTCAAACCGTCACAGTATCTGAACGGAGCACAGCACGAACCTCTCACTAGCACGGCTAGATGCCGACTGAGCTGCGCAACGCTCTGACCCCAAGATGGCCGCGCTAGCCCCGCCCCTAGCGGAAACAGACGAAAACGTAATCTACTTTCTGGATAGCCCTCGTACAATAGCTAAATATAAAAGTAAGGGTTAAGAAAATAGCTAAATATGGAAAATTTGAAAGAAGGAATAAAGGAGATCCAGTATTCTGCTTTCACACTGTACAAATGAACGGCAGTCTACCAGCTTCAGTTCCAAAACAAATACGCTATAGTACACTGTTTTGAAATACTTTGAAGCGTTTCAACTCTCCCTAAGAGAACTAAATAAATTGCTACCACTATCCTGAGAAACAAAATTTGTGTTCACTGGTTTGCCATCTGAGAGGTCCTATTAATTAACTTTGATATGCTAAATTGAATGGTGCGTTCTATTTTTGTTCTATCAGTAATGTTTACTAATAAATCACAACATAAATTTATAATTGGTTAACTGTAGTTTAGGTAAACAAGTTCGTAAATTTCGTTCCCAGAACTGCATCAGAATCCATTGCCCAGCACTGACTTCATTGACTGTGACTGTACCGCAGAAAAGTAACAACGCCATCTATTTTTTTAGCAGCGACAAAAGTTCAGGTAGGGTGTAGCTTCTTGCGTGTTATGCAAAACGAAAGCCATGGAGCTCTGTAACCCATACACAAATTTAAATCGGGTAGCAGCAGTGCAATTTGTTTTTGTTTCGCAAACAGTAAGGGAATGGTGGCCCACAGTGTAAATCTTTACATTCGAAATGAATGTTGCGCCCTAGTACAGTGCAATGTTACGCTCCAGCAGGTGAAAGGAAAACACGACCTCCTGGAGCGTAGCCATTCTCACTAGTCGTGTAACGGACTAGTAGTCGCTACCTATTTATTTTCATTCAACCAATACCCGTAGCTCTTCACGACACCGGCTCGATTCAACTAACACGGGAGATCCTGTCAGACTTGCTTCAAAATTATATCCACAAATTCACCTACAGGATGGCTCACAGAAACTGTTACGTGTAAATTTGTCTTACATGAATAAAAATAATAGGACCTTAAGAATTGCACATTCAATTGGAGCAAGGGACTTCCAATTTTGATGTGGGAAATATTTCTAAGGAGCCGCTTATACGTACACGAGTGCCAACCTCAGAATTTTAAATGGAACCATAATACTCTTTTATAAACCATTTCCCTAGAAGCTTAAGTATTATTAACACTTTTTTTATAAAATGTGTTGTTAAGCTGCTATAGAATTTTTCAAAGTTAGTACACCTCATGAACTCTGGGAGGAAATAAGTATAAAATCAAAACTTATGGATACTGTAGTTTCAAAGCCACCTGGACTCTCAAAACCCAAAATAGATGTAGCTCATAATAATTCTTTACTGATTCTCTTGAAAATTCGAAAATTTTATATCTTTGATACAGTTCTCGAACAGTTCGAAACACTTTTACGAAAGATTCTCTAAAATGTTTAGATGCTATTGAAGGCTACTTGGAGCATTGGGTAATAGAACAATTTAAAGTAATCCCATGTGTTTTAATTATTGACTTACGCGTTCCATTAGTGCTCTTTTGAACTGCTGCGTAACATCCTGCAACAGCTCAAAAATTCATTCTTATAGATAAAATTATTCAATAAAATTTAAGTTATTTAGGATTATTGATCCCTTTAAATTCAGTGGAAGGTACCTGTGACCCATAACCAGCTCCGTGAAAATATGTTCCATATAAAAATTTGGAGTGATCGTTTTCAAAAACACTGTAAATTTCATTACCCCTCCTGCCAGATAATCTAACCTATTCTATCCAACGTTCCCTCTATCTTCGATCACCAGCTACTTTTACTCTTAAAATATATTTAATATATTATCAATCTCCCTTTTTATACAGCTGTACCAATATTTTAAACATCTTTCTATAATGATCCTACATCTTCAAGGTCTTCCAAGTTCCACCTTAGCTACTCCATTCGGCGTTATTCAAACCTAATCTCTTTACAAAACTTAATATGTGTGTTCAACATGATTTTATATCTCGTTAGCCCCAATAATTCCACACCACATGTCACTTTTGATTCTACTACCACTATCGCAAGTTTGTGCGTGCAGCAAAGACATAAACAAACACTAAAGAAACGTGTTGAAGCTGTGTGTGTAAAAGAGGAAGTGATTGTGCCTTAGAGTTGCGCTAACCATTTTAGTGACAAACTAGCTGACCCTGTAAAGGTCGTTCTTTCAAAAGCCATTGCACTGTGGCAGTCCTACAAACCTATTCTTTTAAATACAGATGTATTGTTTTGGTTACAACAAATTAAAAAAACAAAGCAATACAGGGGATAAGCCTGTTATATGTTACCTATAAAGTTGGCATGAAATTATCCCAAACCACATGTATTGCCCCAAATGAAGTCATTTGGAAGCAGTTGTTATATTTTTATATATTTGTAAGGAAATGTGTGGAATCCGTTCCCGTTTCCTGAAACCAATGTGTACAGTAACTCTGTTGGCAGAACCAATGGCACTAATTTCACTTTTCCATTTGCACAGTTCAATACAGCAGCTTTTTTATTGTATTTCAATGCCTTGCAATATCGGTAAACTGAGTTCCTAAACCAATAAAAAATCATTGGTGGGCACTGTAGTCATCTGAAGCATCGTAACTGAAAGCAACTTGTTTCAAACCTGCAATAGTATTAGCTGAATCGTGTTTTTGTGACGTCCTAGTCCTTTCAGTTTCATTGCACTTGTCATGTTGCGGTGTAGTCCGTTGCTTTACAGGGCCACGCCGTGGCTCAGTGGTTAGACCGCTTGGCTCTCACCAAGGCGGCCCGGGTTCAATCCCAGGCGACCGCAAAGTGAGATTTGTGGTGGACAACACGGCGTTGGGGCGGGTTTTCTCCGGGACCTCCGGTTTCCCCCACCATCTCATTCCACCGCTGCTCCATCTTTATCTCATGCATCATCAGTGTCACCGCCTGCGGTGCCGTATGTAGTAAAAGCGGGCGTTAAACACTACACGTTGCTTTACAGCATTTCCAGTTCTTCAACCTAAATTGCTACGCCCGCGTCTTATAGGCGGCATGAATCTTGAACTAAGTATGAACACACAAAATAAATAGATCAACCAGAGATAAATATAGGAACTTTGAAATAACATGCACTAATTGAGAACTCTCAAACAGTTGAACATTATATCGTAGAAAAAGAAAGTGTCAAAATTCCGGAAACATTTAAGTATTTTATATTAACTTTAAGGTTATGCTCATAAATTATAAAGTTACTTATTAAATTTCAAGTGTCCTTTTTCATACTGTGATTTGGTTCTATTTTGTTTACATGATTTGTTTCTCTTTTGTTTTAACCTTCATAATAAACTTCCTAGGACTGCACATCAATTTTGAAAAAGAAAAATGTTTTTTCCGTTTTTCTGCGCAATTTTAGAAATTTTTCTCTTCATAAGAGCCTTCCTCGCACTTAAACGAATATTTGAAAAGAAAAGAAAAAAAAAAAACATTTAGTCAAATTGGTCCAGCCGTTCTGAAGATTTGTGGCTAATATTCACAAATTCATTTTTACTATATAGTAAGCGAAATAGCTTTGAAGACTTTGGAAAGGAGTGGAATGTCTTTCTATTTCATAATGCTTTTGTTTGTCGAAAATAAAAGGTGTATATATTCCGTAAGAGTCTGCGTCTGTACTTTTATATTTCGTTAATAACCCGGTGCATTATCACTTCAGGTTTTTTTTCTCAGCTTTAAAACCTTTCTTGGACTTACACAAATATTTCAAAACCATAATTAGGCAAATCAGTTCAGCCATTCTCGAGCTTTTGCGAGACAAAAAAAAAGTTAATTCATTTATATATAAGTGAAAGTGACAATGAATGTGAAAATGAAATTGTTTCTACAATACGGATAAATATAGCGATACAGCTAATACTAAGTGCAAATAATATAAGTGTGAATAAATATTAACAGAAATATTAGATTATAGTAAGCTAGGGTGTAGAGGAATGAAGAAAATTAGGAAACAAACATTGTGAAATATACAGCAATTGATACCATTAAGGATAATAAGTAGGAAATAAACGACAAGTACAAAGAACTGGGATGTATCAGAGATTTGCTCATCCTGTAAGAAACGGCCGAGCTCACCCCACCAGTGGGTGGGAGGCTCTTGCCCTTAAGGGATGTTATGGGCTATATGTTTATATATAAACAGATTTGCGGTGAACTTCGTCTCTCGTCTTTTGTTTTTGCTCCAGTATTTTATGCCCAGGTCCATTGGTGTCAAATCACGTAAAGGATTTTTTACCGAAAAATAAGCCCAGATCAGCGATTGCTGTAAGCCTGACGGCAACAACTTCAGCTCCACTCTGCTTATCATTCGAAGTAGACGCTCTTCTCAGAATTGCAACCTCTTCCGGATGACACCGTGTGCGGTAGACTTAGGGAAGTGAATTGTCGCTGAAAACATGAGACTGACTTTGGTTAACTCCGTCTAATCCCTTCTCTATCTTCTTCCAATGTCGTTGGTTTGCCTGTTGTTTCCCCAGACAAGAGCCGCAGTAATCTTTATAAGCCACTGACGGATACAGTTTTCGTGCGGTGGATCTTTATGATACCCCCGCCTCAACTGTCGTTGGACGAGAATTAGGGATGTGTGTGCTCAGCCAGTCGTGAGACCCAATGAGCTTTCTCTTCTCAACAAACAATGAACAACTCTGCCTCAAAGCGTTACACATTTGCTCCGATTATATACGTTACAAACTATTTTACTACAAAAATGCACGGTTGGAAAATGAACATCTCTCTGGAGCAGGATTGGTTTTGTATTTTCGCTATGCTAATGCATCTCACTGATCATACTGCAAATTATTTTTCACGAAAGCTGCTTTTTTCATTCAGTTGTACATTATTAATGATCAAGGTTTACACAAATATCTTCATGCATTCTACAAAAAGACAAATCGGATAGCAGTAGTAGAGAAGGTTGAATTATTAAGCATCTTTCCGATATACCTGGTGTCTCTTTAAAAACAAAAGTTGCTAACAAACTGATGTGGTTTGTTTGATTGCCACGGAAGTAGTACTAGCAGTCTTAAACAACTTGTTGATTTACCACAAGTATTTAAAGCAATTATTTCAATATTCAATTTAATGCCTCAAAGGCACATTGTTGCCGAACGGTCAGACACATATCATAAATTTGTAGGTAAGTTGGCGGGCAGGCAGGGAAACAGATAGGTAGGCAGGCAGGCAGGCAGTGAAACAGGTAGGTAGGCAGGCAGTCTGGCAGGCAGGAAAACAGGTAGGTAGGCAGGCAGGAGGGTGGGCAGGCAGGGGAACAGGTAGGCAGGAAAACAGGTAGGTAGGCAGGCGGGCAGGCAGGGAAACAGGTAGGTAGGCAGGCAGGCAGGTGGGCAGGCAGGGAAACAGGTAGGTAGGTGGGCAGGCAGGGGAACAGTTAGGCAGGCAGGAAAACAGGTGGGTAGGTGGGCAGGCAAGGAAACAGGTAGGTAGGCGGGCGGACAGGCAGGCAGGCAGGCAGATGGGAGGTTGGGCGGGTAGGCAGGTGTATGCTTAAGGACATCCAACTGCAAGTTTATCAGCGACCTTTAAAACAATCCTGCCAAAAACAAAATATGAACAAAATAAGACCTTTTTTTTCGTAGTTTACGTCCTCCAAAGCTGAGTCATATCGGACGATGAATGGAATGGGTGAAATGATGCTCAAATGAGCCCAGGGTCCATAAAGCTTACAGTTACCCGACATTTGTCTTTCAGGATAAGGGAAAACCCCGGAAAAACCTTATCCAGCTAACTCACTCTGACACAGATTCGAACTCGGGACCTCTTGAACGTGAGATAGACACGCTACCACCACGCTACCGAGGAGGGCAAAATACTATACATAATACTAACATGAATACTATATATAAGTATAGGTATAAAATGTAAACAGTGGCAAAAGCCAGAGGTAAAGTTTAATAAAAATAACAGAAACTAAATGTACACAATAAATAATGGCAAACATCTGATGAGATTTCAAATTAACACATTAAAAAGAGCTAAAAGTTATTAATGCTCGATGTGTATTTCCTAAATCCTAAAATTCACTCTCTTGATAAATCTAAAAACCTTTACCATCGCTTTGTTATCATCTGTCAAGCTACCGGCGGTTACAGAGGCTCCCAAAGTTCTACTAGGTAAAGACTCTCTAGCAGCACATGACGGACCGAGAAAGAATTATTACAAAGAAGACAAACTGGAGCAGCGCCCACCTTGAAAAGCTGACTATGTGTGAAGTAGCATTGCCCAATACGTAACCGAGCCATATTCGTTTCCTTCTGACGAGATAAACGACAGGAAGTTACCCAGTTTATCGGAAGCTCCATTATTGGTCGAAGCTTATGTTCAAGGAGAGTAGAACAGTGCTCGTGCCAAAACGACAACATCGCTCTCCGGAAAACAAACCTAAAAGTCTTGCGAAGTGACAAACGGTATATTAACACTGGGATCTGTGGTTACCGCCTTAGCTGCCGAATCTGTCATTTCATTCCCCAGCAAACCGAAGTGGCCAGGAACCCTTGCACACACCGCGCTGATGCCGAGGCGTGTAAAACACGAAATTTTCCTAGATGAGCTGTAACAATTGCATGATAGTTCGTACAGCTCACGTAGGCTCTGAAGTGTAATAAGGGAATCATTTGAAGACAGACAGTCACACATTTTAGATAACTGATTTGAAACGGACCAAAGTTTGCCAGTACTTTTTCTAATTTCAATGAACCCTTTATGACATTTAAAATAAACTATATCCCTTCGCCAACAGCAACAAATAATGCTTTAAGTGTTAGTAAAAATACTGATGGAATTCCTTTGCAAGTTAATTTCATATTTAAGTATGTTTTGATCACATTTACCTGTTGCATATTTATTCGTATATTATTTAATAACATATTTTAATGCACAAACGTGTATGAAAGGAAATACGTTCAGCACTAAGGGCTTATCGCATTAAACCTAAATCTTTCAGTAATTAAATCTTGAGCATTAATACTTAAGCACAACAAGCGATTTCATTTTCTGAGAAAACATACCAGGTAATTAACTTTGTGAACTAATTTGAATGTAATATCTAATATCTACGAATATTTCACGTTAACTTGAGTATGATATGCCTGGGAAGACGACTTGAGAGAGTATGGACTGAAAAATTGAAGCTAATTATTTATTTTTATATAAATGTTCCAGGTTTGTGCTTCATTATTTAAAATGAAATTGACAGAATTAAAAAGAAAGATATTTTTACTTAAAAGGCTGGTTGGAAGTGAGAGACAGCCACAAAAATTTTCTAATTTGAGTACAAAGTAGCGTTCAGAACCACTGTAGTTCTTTTTCCTCTGTATGACTTTGAATAACAGGTGAACAAAGCAAGATAAACAATTTTTGTTTATTCGTAATTTACGTACTTTAACTCTTTTGAGTCATATCGGACGATGAATGGAATGGGTGAAATGATGCTCACATGGGCCCAGGGTACATGGAGCTTAGAGTTACCCGACATTCGTCTTTTAGAATAAGGGAAACCCCAGGAAAAACCTTATCCAGGTAACTCACCCTGACCGAGACTCGAACTCGGGACCTCTTGAACGTGACCATCTACGCAACCGAGGCGGGCAGACAAAAGTCTTACTCCTCCAAAAACTATAACCCTCATTAAAGCACGACATTTGGAGTGAAAAATTTCAATAGAGATATGTATTTCTTGTGCTCAGTTTAAATTTTTAGGTATATTTATCTTTTCTTATATAGGTAGTGGTTATTTGAAATTTTAG
The DNA here is from genome assembly GCA_030765055.1 of Mantis religiosa. NCBI lineage: Eukaryota > Metazoa > Arthropoda > Insecta > Mantodea > Mantidae > Mantis > Mantis religiosa. The sequence continues at coordinate 91,847,540 of CM060956.1, read as the reverse complement.
CTCCTGGTCATTGAAAGAGAAGAAAATTTCAATAGCAACCAGCTCATTAAAGACTTGGCTATCACTTAGGCTACTGTATTCTATTCTCCTTGTACTTCTAAGGTGATAATAATCAAACCAATTTTTAAACTGATAGAAGTCATAGAAGAATAGATAAAAGCTGATAGAAGGTGAGGAATTTTTAAAAATGACCTGTACAAGTTAGATTAAAGTAAGATTTGAATGTAGATGACATTTTGGGCTACGAAAAATACACATAGTTTGTAGCAATTCATATCAGAAAAGACTAGCTGATTCTGCATTCTAGATCAACCTGGCTTTACTAGCACTTCCATGCTTTAAACATTTGGCAACCAGCGAGCAGCTAAACCTCAGATGCCAATATCGGTCTGAAACAGCCGTAAGGAACTTTGAAGTTTATCTGTCGCAAAGTTTTGCTTGAGGAAATAATCTGAGGGCCCTGGCATTGTTTGTATCAGCTGCTGGCATATCTGGAGGGAGACATTATACTGGCTAATTTGCGAGCTGGGGGAAGATAACTAGCCCTCCATTGTTTCCACTTTCAGTCACGTTCGCTTTGTTTCCCAGTGGAGCGGTTCAAGTGTGTGGAAAATTGTGTTTCTCTATTAGAAAAGCACAAGATTATGGCTCGTTTCGACTGAAATACTGCAAGCGCCTCGAGGTTTATTTATGCTCTTCTCCACAACTTAAATCACATCTTCATACTCTCTGGAGTTGCCCGACTGGAAGGGAACATTCAAGGCGGGTACTACCCAACTTCACTTCTTTACTGCAGTCTTCTTATGAGTTACTTTCTCCATTAAGGAGCTTCATAGCTTTACTTCTTAAATATAAATCTTGGGCAAAGCGGCCTAGGGAAGTAATTTATTGCCTGTTTATTGCATCACAAAAACAATAACTAAAACACAATTCTGAACACGTATGTGTTCCATAGTGTAATGGAAAAAACAAAAACTGGTAAACAGTTTATTCAAGAAACACCGTTAATGAGTTTCGAAATATCTTTATATCATACCGTATTTTTGTCACTTACTAAAATGATACATAATGTTACTTACTTACAAATTTTGTTCCAACTTAAAAAGTGTTAAGAAATAAAAGGTTGCCAGTAACACTTGTGAACTCTTACACAGAAAAGAAGATACGCTACAATCGATACACAGTTCAATTATTAAAGCGCTTGCTAAAAGTAGAATAATAGGATTAAAATATTCATTTAGCAGTTCAAAACGATATCTCGGCAATATTTTAACTTCAGAAAATGAAGACCTCTGCTATATATAACGTCTTAAATAATTATTCATAATAATTGGTGCATTCAGAGTTGCATCCACATTATTTTCTATACTCTGACTTGTTAATGTTAATAACATTACGTTTGAATAAATTTTATTATTACAATTTCCTTGTGGGAAGAAGATTTCAAGAGCACAGTGGGCTTCAGTTGATAGTGAAACTCTTGAACCGCTTGTTGCTATGACACTCCTTTGAAATTTCGTTGTCGTTCCACGACATTCCATTTCAAAAAAATATAAGTACTTCAAAGTACTCCCAAAAAGTATTTGGTATAAATTGTGACCATCGAGTTAGATCTAAACGGTGGGCCCGTTTATATCTAACTCGATGGTCACAATTTATATCAAATACTTTTAGGGAGTACCTCCGTCGACAGTACCTCGCTGTCGACGGGCCCTAAAACACTACTCAGTCACTCACTCAGTCACTCACTCACTCACGCACTCACTCACTCACGCACGCACTCACTCACGCACGCACTCACTCACTCACTCACTCGAGATCATTTTGTGAGATACGATTTTATCTATCTCTTAAATGCACTAGTTGTCCAAAAACATATAGAAATAAGAGACTTCGGAATCCAATTCCTAAAATATATTGCAATATTGGTATTTTTCTTTTATAGCTACTTTCTCTACTTTGGGAAGTAGTTTCGGCAAGGGTTAGGATCCCTGACCCTGACTTTTGGACATTGTGCTCGCTCCTGTCTGGCTGTTCTAAATCTGAGAAATTAGATTTTGGCTCTGGTATTTTAAATAATTCACGCCATTTAGTAACCATTTTAATTAATTAGAGTCAACTGAATAATTCAATGCCACGACCGGGATTTGAACCACAGATCTATTGATGGAAGCATTTTAAATTACTCTTTAAAATGCACATGTTCGTTGAGCATACCTGTTTTTAATTTGACAAAATGTCAAGTTACGGTATACAAAGTTTGCGTATGTTTTGTTGTATTAATGATGTGGGTTTACTGGGTTATTATGCAGTGTCGCCACATTTATGTTGGTGTATGGACACTTTTTAATTGCCACTTTCAATTTGATATATCTGTTCAACGTTTGCTTTGGGGATTCGAGCAACTGACATTGTAAATTTGTTTGTGCTATATAATGTGATACACCAGGTGAGTCTTCTGTCCCTATTTATTGTGATCCATGCAACCCGCAGTTTATAGTCTAATGTGAAAACATTGACCCTTTTAGCTTAAAAGCCGTTATTGCAGCTCTGTCCTTATATTCGGCACTCTACGCATCCAGCATTAATACTTACAGCCCTAAGTGAAGACCAAGAAGTGCGAAAAGCTTAAATAAGCTGTATAATACTAACCAGGTAATAAAGGAATGCATTCCTAAAGGGCGCCAGAGAGTACGTGGCAGCTGGCGGAGTGAGTTAGCTTGCTGGAGTGTGGTGATGTTAGATTGTTTAGTTTTTTTCCCCTTTCTCCCAATCTTTATTGCCTGTACTTTAGTTACTAATTTGTTTCTTGTTGCTATTGGTTCTCTTGTGAGCCAAAGACAAAAGAATTACAATCCGATAATTAAGGACCTATAAGGATTTGGTCGCCATATATGTTGTGCTGAGCTCACCCTAACGTCAGGTAGTTGAGGCCCTTGACTTTTAAAGGGTAACCACAGGCTATCTTGATCTTTTATTAGGGATCATGTTTAACTTTGTGACCCTTATAATCTGTACCGTATATGTGTTGTAAACCATGTTCGGGGTTGGCTTTCATTTTTGGAGAATGTCGACGACATTAAATCTAATAGTTTTTGTTTCACGCTCATAACATATGTTTCACTTTGCATGTGTAAAATGTTTGAAACTTGGTTGAATGGGTCATTCACAATAACCACCATAATAAAATATTTACTATGAAATACGTTCTGCACCGTGGCGTAGCAGACTAAGGCAGCATGCCTTGGTCCTGGCCACGGAATGCGGCCCGGGTTCGATCCCACCCATGTGGTGGGCATTTTAGTTCCCGGTTATAGGACCGGTGCCCACTCAGCATCGTGAGGAAAGTGAGGAGCTTACCATAGGTAAGCTGCCCTGGACACGGAAACCCACATTCCGGCTGGGGGATGCTTAGATGCTGACCACATCTCCTCCCCGTATCGGTTGGATGATCGCCCACCTCTTCCGTGCGTAAGTGGACGTGAGGCCGGCAGTCAGGTTGGTAGGCTCAGGCTCACTTAGGGCTGTTACGCCATGGGTTACGTTACGTTACTATGAACATTTATAACTATCTGTCATGGCTATTAATGCATTTTGTAAACACCTATAATGTTATAAAAGTGCATTTGTATTATAATATCAAATTATAGGCCCAAAGAGGTAAAACAAAGGGTAATGAAATTTTTGAGCTATTCACGAAGGATTTGAACCCAGTTCAAACGTGCATACTAGTGAAGTAACCTGTATGATATCACTTAGCCAACGCTATGTTGCTAGGGAAGGTGTGAATGGAAGGTGTGTGAAATAACCGAGGACCTGAGACCCACCTCGAAAATTTTTATGCATTATACAGCTTTACACAGTGTTTTGAGCTGGTTTTGGTAGTTTTAACACAATTAAAAAAACTGAATCTTCAATTAAAATTGCTATATGAGTTAAAAGCTTGCGTAATTTGTGACAGAAGCGAAAACAATCTACCTAATTCTTAGCATTTTTTTGACATGGCTGTACAATTAAAACACGTGTTGGCTGAAGATTTAAATCCAATTGGACCCACTGTCTAGATCTGCCATTTTGTGTTCCAATGTTGTCAACTGCTGCAAGTGATAGGCTGTTCCTTCAGGGGCGTGATTAAAGATATGCGTGAATGTACGCTAATGAATTAAGGTTTGTAAACTCTCTAAAATTATCACTTCAGCTTTCTTATCTGTGTATGGCGTTTATGGAATCGACATAAATAGTGATTGCTTTTTGTCCCATACAACACTTATGCACTAAGTAATCTACCCATCCTCTATAAACTGTTCTACAAATCATCCGTTAGAAGAGATTCATGAAAGGCATAACTCACATATGCTGCTTAGTAAGTTGCATAAATTCAAAAGTAAATAGGGGCAGGTGACTCACCTTGTGAGTATATACATATAACTTGGTTACCATATTTTCAGCCCGTTGTAATGCAAAGTGATTTTGTGCAGATATTAAGAGGTTAGTACTAAAATTTGTTATTAATAGGGCTTCTCAGAGTCGGTTCATTCACCGTCATAGCGAACGTGGACCTCTGTTTCTGATTCGGGTTTTAGATAGGCTTAGTGAGAGACTTCTTATAAAATTAGTGTCAAGCGAAGGTAAACAAATCTAAGTACAGCTTCCCCTAAACAAATAATGGTCTGACAGTACATGTATAAATTTTTTTCAGGTTATCCTTATGAAGACACGTTATGCTATTTTAGCATAGATAAGTTACTGACCACTATTATAGATGTTATGCATAAGGAGAACATACTTTTGGCAAGTAAGTGATAAAAATCAAAATTAGTTAACAGAGACAGCTTCTCCAGAAAGTTCCAGTGATATCAAGCTCTTCTTGATTTTAAATTTATCCAGTTATATGAACTTACACTCCTATAATTTCCTAAATACACAAAAATATAACACAAAATGAATAATAATTATACATAGAAATTTGTTAAGCATAATAAATCGTTCTGCAGCAGTATCGATATTAAAATGACTTCTGAGTTACATGAAATGCAAAATACGAAGTAGAGAGTAGGGTAAATAAGCTGTTGAGGATGAAAAGTACATCCGACGCCCATATTAGGCACACTCGGAAACATTTTGAGCAAAGGGTAAAACAACGCACACAGAGGGCGGCATGCTCAGATACAGGCGGAGGCACTAACGTTTCCAGTTGCGAGATCCTGATGCCGGCAAAACCTCTCTTAAAAGTCATCCTCCCCAATAAGTCTCATTGGGGATTCGTCACTCATTAGACGACGACAGACATTCAAAGCAATTTCACTGTCACATGCCTCACCACGGCGTTCAGTTCCCTGATTCTATGACCCTGAATCCTGAAAAGACATGCAGCGGTAAAATGGTACAGGAGAATTTTTGGAATCACAAAATAACACCAGACTTTCTCTACCGGCCTGGAAAACCTGTTAAAAAGCTAAAAATCAAAGGTCCAATCGAATTCAATGTTATCGCAGGGACATCTGGCTAGGCAACAAGGAAGCTATACTGACATGTCATTACTAGGGCTCGGATTTTTAGGTTTGAACCTTCTTTCACCTAAAAACCCTAAATGGGGTTTGACACCTAAAATAACTGAATAGCTGCTATCCATTTGTGAAACGAAGAATGTTATGTTCCGATTTTCAAACTAATTTCGAAGGTCATATTCGACAGTACATTAATAAAACAAGTGAAATGCAGCCTTAAATGACATTCATCTCAATAAGGAAAAGACGTACGGGTAAATCAGCCCGATCGAGCTTCGAATTCTGCTCCTCCGAAGCTCTTCGTTCAAGAAAGTTGTCTTAAAAGCCCCAACAGTATATAATTGTTCAAAGAGAAAGTATGGGCAACCCCTCTTCCACCTGAGCCGATACTTACACGCTTAGGAAATTGGCTGTCTGCTGCCGAGGACTTAAAGGACATTAAAAATATCGTCAATGAATTAAATGAAACAGAAGGTTCCTCCATTCACATGGCTAAGTGCCACTCTTGCAGATTCCCTTGTTATATTAATACGCATTTTGATTTTATACCAAAAGCTATTCTCCGGTTGGAAAGTATAGCTTTTCCACTGAAAGATACTCTAGACATCGCCAATGTTTCGAGAGAAAGAATAACTCAAGCAGTGGGAGGTGCATGTTCTTTGAAGTTGCAGAATATTACTTAGCGAAGTGATGGTTCTGAAGACATGAACATTACAAACTCAGTATTGCAGGTAGACTACCCCTAGAACCTGCTGCACTGGCATCAATGGTCTACGCACCAACGACGTCATGTTCTGTTGAAAGAACGTTTTCGTCATACAAAAATATGTTACGTGAAAATAGGAAACCGCTTACCCCAGAAAATTTGCATATTTATGTAACTATCTACTGCAGTGCCAAAAAGTAACCTGTAAAACAAACAGAAAACCCCATTTTGTGCCTTTTTGATAAATATCTTTGACAATGCATAGGTAGTTTTGTGAAATAAGTTCATGAATAAATCTCACAAATAAATAGCAGAAAAGAAACAAACAAAACATTAAAATACTTATTTAATACAGGAAAACCTATTTTAATAAAGAAAAACCGCCTGCCTCGGTAGCGTAGATGGTAGCATGTCTGCCTCACGTTCAAGAGGTCCCGAGTTCGAATCACGGTCAGGGTGAGTTACCTGGATAAGGTTTTTTTCAGGGGTTTTCCCTTATCATAAAATACGAATGTCGGGTAACTCAAAGTTCTATGGACCCTGGGCCCATTTGAGCATCGTTTCACCCATTTCATTCATCGTCCGATATGACTTAAAAAGTTAAAGGCCTAAATTACAAAAAAAGAAAAGAAAAAGAAAAACCTAAAACACATATGAAAAACCAAAAATGAAAGAATATTTTACCTAAAAATCCGAGCTACAACTCATTAAACATCAGCAACAGATTCAGTAGATATAGATTTTTTCTATGCCTATATGTCTGTGGAATATTGTTCCTAAAAGTCCGAGCCCTAACTCATTACACATCCGCAACAGATTCTCTACACATAGATTGTACTGCTGCAAACTATTGAGGTTTAATAGTCTTGTCTTATACATCATTCTCTGAATAGCAGACCAGGTATCTCCACGAGTGTACGGAAGTACATATGTACTTATGTTTTTGACAACTAAAGCATTAGTAGTGTATTAATCAGTGAACCTACCTGCTTTCTGCTGATGTGACAGTATGATTCAAAAGATGAAGTCAATAACTTGCTCAAATATTACTTTCAGTGGTTGAAAAATAACACTTTCGTGCCAAGGTTCAGAGAAAATCCTGATAAGCAGTTATAGCTTAAGTGTACACAGTCACTTTAAAGATGAAGTGTATTATCCGTGTTATGATCATTAAATGAAGTAATCGTCACATAAAGGGATCTTTTCAACACAAAGTATATTATTTTTAATAGGATCTAATTTAAATTCTGCATTTAGAAGCAATTTAGAATATGATGTGCTTCAAACATTTAGGCAAAACAGCCAAAAGTAGTAAGAATATTCCAGAAGATTTCAATTTTGACGTATTCAGAAGCGTTTATGCCAGTACGAGCCATAAAAAGGAATATCAAACACCTCGAGTGAAGGAAGAATTCAAAAATAATAATCAGTGATATCGTGCATTTACTTCTTTGTTAAGATGTCTCCATGGACAGCTTTCTTTTCGGAAATTGAGTACGGAAATATGCATTAAATGAAAATATCATTTTCTTTAAGCTGCGCTTAAAGAAAACAGCCTTAGAAACGCAATCAAGATGGGAAAATGGGAAATGGCCTTTGACTCGAAATTGCTTCCACGTCTTCAGAAACGCTCCTACGCCGTTAACAGAAGGAGAAATTTACATAATCGCATGCAAATTTCGCGAAACACTTCTTCTCAACAACAATAATAAAAAAGAGGGCCCTTTGGAAATCAATAAGCTCTGCTGAGGGTATACACACGTCAGTGATGGCGTGCTGAGCGTCGATAACAGAATTAGATGCGCGTCCGCTCCGTACATCCCGTCCGTCCGATAATCCGGACAGGACCACAAGCCCTTGCTTGTACCAACATAGGGAATCATAAATGATCCGTAGATGTAAACCATGCTTCTATAGAGTTACAAACACTCTAAGGCGCCTTTCTATAGAACGAGGAAGTGAAATTTCCGATTATACCTTATCACATCAGAGTCTATTCTTCCGAGAAGGTCCAGACAACTTCTTCTGTAAGGGCAAACAAATGAAAGAATGGAAGAAAAGATAATCTATCGTATCTTCTTGCATATATAAACGGCTATTTGGTATACGATAAACCTATTCTCATCCTTTGTTTACTGCCCCTCAGATCTACTGGTAGTATCACTCCAACGAACATTGTTGCTGCTCAGCCGTTTACGTTTTACTCAAGGTTATAGCAACAGCAAGTTATATTTCACTGCAGTAGCATTCATTCCATACTACACCAGCTAATTTAACTATTATGTGTTTCAAATGGGAAGGGTTCTGGAGTCCAAATATTCAGATGCCGTATCACACTCAGCGTTGCCAGCTTGTTACCCCATTCCTTTTATATTTCCCTCTCTCTCGCACACCCATACATGCAGGTCTCCTTGGCGCAGACGTAAGGGTAAGCAAATTATATTTTGCTTTTACAATGATGCAGTTGCCAAAATCGAAATTGGAAAAAGCATTTTCGCAAATTATGTATATTTTAAAATACGATAACTATAATTATAGTTTATGAATTACCTGTTCTTCTAATCCAATGGAACTGCCAGTGGCTCATCCATATCGCTGTCAATGTCACTTCCGTCATTGTTACTGTCTTCAACGTCTGAGTCTTGCAAATTTATGACTATAGGTTCCAAAATCTCGTCACGTGCTATTTCTTTCTTAAAATCGTCTTCTTGAAGGTTGTCTGCATGCCTTACGCAGTTTTCCCAGTCCTGTTGTGTTATCTTGTCTTCGCGAACAAGTGGTTCAACGTCCGTCAGTTTAAAAATATTATTTCTGCTTGCAATCCCCCTTTTTATTTGAGCCCACGTCAACTCAATTGAATTATATTGGCAGTGGTAAGGTGGGAGGTGTATTACCTCGTGTCCCATTTCAATTGCAAGTTGTTCCAGCTGATACACTTTTTCCGTGCTTTTAAACGGAAGTACTCTTTGCAATAACTCATTTTTAGTTTCTGTTTTCGAAAATTGTTTGAAGAACGTGTACACCTTAAAAATAATACTTCGAGCCTGACTTCGCAATACCTGCCCTTTTTGACTCGACACTAAATTCACCGCAAGAAGCCGTTGCACTATTTAACTCTTACTCTACGGTTATGTAAAGAACAGCTTATGATATTGATCTGAATTCTCCAGAGTAAATAAACACTTCTTATCCAGCATTCATTCATAAACATAAGCATACAGGCTAACAGGAAATTAAGTGTTTGCTCTTCCTCGAATTTAACGCCTTGACTTATTCACAGTAATTCTTTTATCACGTCATGTCAGTAGTTTAAATTTCAGTTCTGAGTAATTAAAAGTATACATACACACACCAACCACCTTGAACTCTCTAGAGTAAATAGAGATTACGAACCATTCATAAACAAAGATATAATGTGACCAGACAGGGCAGCAGGAAATTTATTGTTTCCTCTCGCTGAAATTGGCTTATTCAAAGTAATTCTTTTATCACGTCATGTCAAACATTTACGTTTCAGTTCTGAGTAATTAAAAATATACGTACACGCATACATGCCAACCAATAATGATATTAATACAGTGCTTACGCCGCGATTTATTGTTATAATACAGGTAATAGTGCTTTATTTATTTGTATTAGGAAAACTATTTGAGCTAAAAATATGGAGTTTTCATGGTTATGTTAGATACATTACTCTCTACCCTCCACATGGATCAGTTTTGGCAAAATCTGAATTTTTGTCTTAGCGCGAATAGTAGTTCATACAGATTGATTAGGTTGGCGCTCGTCACACACCACTTAGCGGGAATGCAATACGACAACACCGCAGTACTCCGATTGGTTGCTCATCTGGTAGCGCTCAAGGACAAACACCTTTCCATTTGAAACACATAATAATTCAGGATATGTCTGGAGGAAATATATGAAATATATGCCTATCGTAGCTCCTAAATTTCCTCAGAATGCTGTGTGTTCAATTACCCGGAACTTTAAAAGTGCGCAAAGGCAAAAGGTAACTAGCTTCCAGAAGACTATAACTGATAATTTTCCATTCAGTGAAAGGTAAATCAGAATTACAAGTCTGCTTTCCATTAACCAAAGAGAATACTCATTTATCTTAGTTGTCAACGCAGAAGGACAGCGAAATCCAACACTGCGTTTCCTTTTCAGTCATAAGGTTAATGGAATGCACAAAATTAAGTGTCATTCAGAATCTCGATTTTCAAAACACTTCACCGTAAACGTATAAATCAGATGACAGCATCTTGCGACACTGAGTGTGTGGTTTAATTACGCAAAACATCTGACTCATATCCTGTACCGTTGTGTAGGTATAATTAACAAATACGAGTAATTTGAAGGGAAGCGTGATGTATTTTTAATATACAAAAATGTATTATAACGTAATATGGATAAATATAAAGGATGGATAAATTTAAAGGTTAATTCTTTACCTTTTCGCTACTAGAACTGAAATTGCTCCTAACATCAAAGAGAAGGTGAAAGTTTTTTATCATTGAGGGATGTTACCCTTATGAAGTTTTCAGAAATCCTGTTGTAATAGAGAGGGGATTACTCGGTTTGGTAACATCTTACGGTTAAATGAGAGAATTTCCCATGTGGATGGTTTTGTAAATACGCCTAGATGTCATAGTATCACTTGATTAAAATGCTACCAAAGAACATATTTCACTTTTCAAATGTTTTGTTTGTAACCATCTTCTTTGATTCAAAACAAGGTAGGGCCAGTAACTTTTGATGACCTTTGAAATAAAATACCTGATGTTTTGAAGGACCTGTTCAATATAGAAGGGGAAAATAATGAATTGTGCAACAAAACGTTTACAGAGATGTATTGGCATTGCTGGTGTTTTGATTGAATTCTGAGGTAGTTCATAATGGTGATGAAATACTAAGTTTTTATCATCAAAGAAATGTTTTACTATCAAGTATACCGAATAAAATGTACTGAATATCTATATTGATTTAAAACGCAATCAGTTTATTAGAACTAAATTGTTCTTTCACATCAACCGTGTGTAGGAAAATGGCATAGCCGGGATTACAATTAAAATTGAGCTAACATAGCCAACATGCCCATATGACATTAAACTGACTCGTTTTTTCGCTGGTGAACTACTAGAATTTCTCATAAACGCATAAAACAACTACCTCAATGGTAACTTACTATGCTGAAGGTAACTACTTTATGGCCCGAGTTTTATAGTTCAGACAAATATTAGGTAAATTAATGTAAATTAATTGTTCTTTCACACTATCCGTGCGTAGGACATAGTATGTAAGGGTAGAGTCAATTTATTTGTCCTACCCTAGTAAAATTTCAAGGAAATAAACCCTTCAGACACTCAATAGTAATTCAGTTACTGCTAACGTCTATAACACTGGCTCCAATTCAAGAGTAATATCAGTCATTAATGAAATATATTAAGTTCTTTGTGCTTTCCTCTTTTCAGAAAACACCGATTGCATATCATAAATCACGTTTTGGTGGTAGTTATGTGTTAAATAAAGCGCCGATTTTGATAACGACTTAACCTAGGTACAATACTATTGGTGCCGTATGCAGTATATAGGTTTTGATGAATCTTTTGCTTGATCCATATTAATGAACGATGAGATGTTCGTCTCAGGTATGGGCGAGGTTTGAGAAACAACAAAAGCAGTTATGTGGGTTGATGCATTTAATAGAGCCCAATAAAGTAGCTCTTTGAAGAGATGTTTTATTAACATGTTTCCCAATGTTAACATTAGAAACTGCAGGTAACTATTAATGTGTGTGCTAATATTTCAAATATCAATAACTTTATGGTTTAAAATGGCTTCCATAATAATGATGAGAAGTGTGCGTTGCCGAAGTGCTAAGCAGTAAACCCTCTTGTAGAAATCGCCTGAAAATTTATTAAACCGAACACGGTATTTGGGCGTTATGGATTTCGAATAAATTATCACAGCAAAACATTTATTTATCCAATTACACAATTCATGAAATATACAGACAATACCATTTTAGAAATACCTGCTCTTTTGTTACCTCAAGTTCCATTACTTCGAAGTTTCTTTAACCATTGCTGCCAGATCTTAAACTATTTTCCATTTCTAATTTTTATAAATGATATACGTGCATATTTGTATCTCCACGATTACTGAACGTACTGACTTTGAGGTATCGCAACTATGGGCTAAGGGTTTCTTGCTGGCGCATTTCGCTGGAACGCCTAATTGCCTTATATACGACTGACAACTAATTGCTTTGTCAAAACGCAGAATTTGGCCAATTAGTTCATGCTAATTAACAAATTGCAACTCTATCTTCTTACATTATGGATTACAATAACTATTTTAATTTTTATTCTTTAATTTGTAAGACAACTTTAACGTTGTTCTACTTTCAAATGCATCTAAGAAAAGCTCATAAATAAAACTCCTTCCTCTTTATACGAGGGTCGGCTGATATGTCCCGTGTCACGCATAGAGATTACGCGACTGGGCGAGTTTGACGGATAGAATCATATACTTTAACTCTAGACTAGCTTGTATCCATAGTTATAGGTCAATAGCTTGTTTAGTTTTTGAATGACAGCATTTTAAACAAGATAAGTGTAGAGGTTTCACTAAAATAGAGGATTTGGAAAACAAGTAGTGATTAAATATGAGAGCTTCCATTTGAAAGGATTAATGCCTAAAGAAATCAGGGAGGAAATAGGCAGTACATTGACAGACTCTGCCCCTTCATATACAATGATTAAACGGTGGATTGCAGAGTTTATCATAGGACATAGTGATAGCCTCGCTCTGGACGACCTATAGAAATTACAGCTCCAGAGATCATTGAAAAAAAATCAGTACTGGAAGACGTTTGTTGACACCTGATCAAAAATGCAAGGCAAAGCTGTTTCTGTTAAGAATTTATAGCTCTACCGTAAAAGTACCACTGAATTTTTGAGACGGCTGGATGAAACTTTGATACATCACTACACTCAAGAAAGTAAATCACAGTCAAAGCAGTGGATTGCTCCAGGTGAACCAACCTCAAAAAAGGAAAAGTCAATTTTATAAGCTAACATCATTATAGAAAATGTTGTCTGGGATACACAGGAATTATTTTTAGTGATTACTTGGAAAAGGGTAAAAGTATCACTGGTCACAACTATGCAAGCTTACTGCAATGTTTGAGTGATGAGGTGAAAAGAAGAAGAACTCATTTGGCAAAGAAAATACATTGTTTATACACAACAGTGCTCCGATCCATTATTGCAATAGGAAAAACTGTGTGAATTAAAGTTCGAATTGTTTGAACATCAACCCTATTTGCTAGATATAGCACCTAGTGACTACCAACTGTTTCCGAAACCTCAAAAGATTTCTTGGAGGACCAAGATCTCCCAACAATGAGGAGGTCATTAATGTGGTAAACAGCTATTTTGAGGAATGATAAATCTCATTACAGAGTTAGTTTAATTAAATTATAACACTGATGTGACAAATTTATTAGCCTTATTGGAGATAATGTTGAGAAATAAGCAACAAAAAATTAAATGGTGTTTTTATTGTGACTGATCAGACGAACCTCACAGTAATGTTTTTGTTATCTTCTTGTTTCATATTTTTCTTAATATTGTTGTGTGAAAAATTGAAAATCACTCAGAATTATGGAATTAATGAGATAGTTTTATTCTAACAGGAAATTATATAAATGCTATTAACTATATCAACTATGTGCTACAAAATATTATAAAAATTATGCACAAATACTGCCTGTATAAATGCTACTTCTAGGTATATACTGTAATCCCAAATGAAACTCTAAGATCATCATTACCTCTCAGCTTACTCGTAAAAAGGATGGAGTGTTTTCCACAGAATAATGAAGTTTAATGCTTTTATTACACTCTAAAAGTTAGTCACAATTACTGGGTTATTGTCGGGAGTATGAAATGGCTCTTCGGGGAATACTTTAGTACCTACGGGTGACCTGTATACAAGGAGCTTTATGACGCTCTTACCTTAATTTACAGCTCAGTGTCTGATTAGAGAATGTTTTTAAAATGTTCATTTCTAATTATTAAATACCACTGTATTCCTAACATAACCTGGTATGAATCATATACCTACTGTAGCAACAACAAAGCAATACAATGTTAAATCAGGCCTTATTCTACACTCACATGACCATTTCTTTTGCATCATTAGGCTACTAATAAGATAGCCTAATGATATTCAACTATACCCTTCGCAAAAGTTAAAGGCATGTGAACGCTGGCAGTTGATCAAACGGAGCGCTGTTGCCAAGAGTAGTCGTGTACCGGGAGAGGTTCTGTGTAGTTTCGCTGTTCGAACGGTTACCATGGATTTATTTTTGGTAATACATAACTCTCAGATAACGCACTGATTACTTCACGTGGAGTAAACATATACCTATCATTTGTGATTTCTGAAAATTCCATTGGTTGAAGTGATGCGTTCATTAGTGCTTAGCACACGAACGGGAGGCGCGCCAGCACCCTTCTCAGTCTTACAAGAATAATGAGTGCCTTATCTGAAAGGTTTCTGTTAACAAAGATAAATCCATGGTAACTGTTTCAGCAGATATTTGACAGGGCCTCGTGCCGAATGACATTCCAGCAAGTACCCAGCTATAATCCTCTGAAGATGCTTGTCGGAGATATGAGTGAATCGTCAGGAGAATTTTCATCCTCTGGACCACGACCCACAAGCCCGGGAATTACACTCTAGTGGATCAGATGTACTGTTCTTCAATAATTACTATTTCTATGCTAAGATTCAGAAAAGATTTAATTCATCCACAAAAGGCTTCAAGAAGTCCATTTATTAGACATGACTGAATACATTAGGTCTTAAGGTAATAAATCTTTCAAACCTGGTTGCTCTGTATCCTATGTTCTCTTTGCTTCGCCAAGAATCAAATAAAAGAGTAACTTACTTACATTTAATTAAAGTATAACTATTGAAAAGTTCAGACAAAAAATGGGAATAACTCCGAAAGGTTCACTGTGCAGGAAAAATGCATCAGAGATAAATTGTGCTTTAAGAGCTACATTTTTTGTGTATTATTACTTCTTCCATCCGTATGGGTGTGGGACTCCAGTAAAATGAACTTCTTAGTAAAGTTAAAACGTGGTAGGAAGTAAAATCTGCACCCTTATATTAATATATCCATATTTGTTTTATATTTTATTAATTTGAATTTATTTAATTCGGAAAATTTATAAGCTAATTGGCTGGTATGATGTTTTCCTTCATTTTTATTTCCTTTATTTTCCTTTTTTAAGCTGTGCCCATTTTGTATATAATGTCAGAATATTGGAATAATTCCCTCAAGGTCTAGCGTGGAAATAACAAGTCAGAATCGTTTTGTTGTCAGTTGATTATTTTCTGCAATAAACCAGCAAGCAATTATAAGGCCAATAAAAACATTATCTACAAAAAACTGCCCTACATAGTTATAGCAGTGTTGCCAATGTCAGGATTTGGTTAAATGTCACCCAAGCATATCGCTATCAGGCGAAAATTATGTGTCCCCGGGTTTGTAACATTCCGGTAGTTCATTCCCCAAGGGAAGAGGGGGTTATAGTGTAATTTGTGCTCGTCCGCCGTGAACTTTGACATCCTCCGCCGGGTCTCGATCCCCGGAGTATAAAAAGATAGCGGTAGGGTGAGGAGAATATTGTTCAGTAACATGCATCCGTCAACCATATGCGAGCCGGTCTAAATGAATATTATAAACTTGGAGCTCGTGTGTATCCATGCGGTTGAATCCGTTAAACCTCCAACACATGTGATCTGCAGAGGGTGACCAAAACCACCAACATTACACAGTTATTGTTTCCTTCGTCAATTTGAATAGATCATTTGATTTAATTAAATAAATATGCAGAGTAATCTCTTCAAAAGCGATATACCATAAGGAGACTAAAGGATTCATGCTTAAAATTGTAGGTTTATAAGAAGTTACAGTAATGTAACTGCAGAAAAATATGTTTAGATAGTTCACAAATATTCTGAACATAAATCCTACGCAATGCCCGTCTCTGTAACAAGGTGGAAGCGTGTCTTCACGTTCCGAGATCTGGGCGAGTTATCTGTGTAACGATTTCCGGGAGTTTTCCACTGTTCTGAAAGATGAATATCGGGTAACTCTAAGATCTTTGGAACCTGGGATCATTTGAACATCATTTCACATATTTCATTCATCGTCCGATATGACAAAGTTGGAGGACGTTAATTAAAATCAAATCCTTTAGAGTGGGTTTCAAAAGTATTGTGTATTTTCTGCACTACCTAAATATACATGTCTTTCAGAAACGCTCGGTAACTAAAACAGCATATTTTAAGAACACTTTTTCGCAGAAACAAATCATCCTTAATATCACTGTTGCGCAAGCGATGATGTTATGGGAAACAGTTTTAAATTATATCTTTTCTATGTTCTATACAACACTCTTTTACTACTATTTATGAATTTATAAGTTATATATGGTTGTATATAAAGAACATTCCTATGGTAGCCAGATGTATGTATTTACACATTTTATTTGTATAAATTAACAGCAAATAACAATGTTTTAAGTGAAAGTGAGAGTGACTTTGTAATAATTAGGTGTGTGCACTTTTCAATGAAACACATACCTTCATTTTAAAGCCTGCTTGCAAAGAGTCAAAATAAATTAAAGAAAACTTTTGAGAGACATCAAAATATCAGCAGATCTGAAAATATCTGAAGATACTTGTTTTGCACGCTAAATATGCAGTGACTTTCCGTTTTTGAGTGACGCTGCTCTAAAACCTACAGACACACATGCACACGTTCCTTTATGGATTAAGAGTGTGTGGTAACGATCATGTTCGGTATCTA